>CAJQUN010002453.1:0-26561 GCA_907163345.1 Haberlea rhodopensis | reverse complement strand
GCAATCATAGTAGTAGTATTATCAATTGATTCAAAAAACCCCTTTTTATTTTCGTGCATAAGTTAACACAAAGATATAACCTTCCTCGTGGGATCGATCCCTACTCACGCTACTACATTCATTTACTGTTATTAACTTGAGAGGGTTATTTTGGGCGTACGCGATCACGCTACCAAATTTTGGCGCCGTTGCCGGGAAGGCAATTTATTAATTGTGTTAATTTTTTTATTGATATTCTTCTTCCCGTGCTTTTTACCTGTTTGTTCATGCACGCAGGCGATTTTTCATTAGAGGAGGACGAACATCAATACGATCCCGAGATAGAAAGGACTTTACACCAACTAAGGAGAGAAAATCGAAGACAAGTAAAAGAAGAAGAGGAAAGGACTATCATGGCGGAGAATCAAAGCTTACGACAATTAGCGAATCCTACTTTGGATCAGCAGCCTCTCTGCATAACCTTTCCTACACTTGCTACTAATATAAATTTTGAATTAAAATCTGGCCTAATACATCTTTTACCTTCTTTTTCATGGCCTTGCAGGTGAGGATCCCGCATAAGCATTTGATGGAATTCCATGTAGTATGCACTACAATGAAGCCAACTGGCATAACTGAGGAACAAATCAAATTACGAGCTTTTCCGTTCTCTTTGAAGGACGCTGCTAAGGATTGGCTCTTCTATTTACCTTCTGGATCCATCACTACATGGAACGAGCTGAAAAGAACCTTCTTGGGAGAAATACTTCCTGCATCAAGGGCGACGAAATCCGCAAAGACATATACGGCATTAGACAACGCCACGAGGAATCACTGCATGAATATTGGGAGCGCTTCAAAAAGCTTTGTGCAAGCTGCCCTCAACATCAGATAAGTGAGCACTTACTTATTCAATATTTTATGAGGGACTTTTGCCAAATGACAGGAACTTGGTTGACGCTGCAAGTGGAGGAGCATTTGTGGATAAGACACCCAACGGAGGCAAGACACTTGATTGCGAACATGGCAGCCAACTCTCAACAGTTTGGGACTGCTCGATCGGACCATAAGCCTAGGAATCAAGGCGAGGTAAATGTGTCTAGTCTCGAACAACAATTGATTGACTTAACAGGTATCGTGAAACAACTTGCAATTGGAATTGGACAAAGTGCTAAGGTATGTGGGATTTGTGCACTACCGAATCATCCAACTGACGCTTGCCCCACACTTCAAGAACCATCTATTGAGGAAGCAAATGCAGCGGGCGGATTTCCGGACATCCACAACGGAAGTATGATCCCTATTCTAGCACATACAAACCAGGATGGCGAGATCATCCAAATTTGAGATATGGGAATCAAGCTGAGCCACAGATACAACACCAACCACCACCGTATAGACCACCGTTCCAAAGGCCACAACAAGCCGTTCCGACTCCAACACCTGGTGAGTATCTAGAAAATATTGTTAAGGAAATTGCTAATGGATCTGTGAAATTTCAACAGGAAACAAGAGCAAGCATCCAAAGCTTGAGCACTCAAATGGGACAGTTAGCCACAACAATAAATCGCATAGAGTCTCAAAGATCAAGCACCCTACCATCACAACCAGTCGTGAATCCAAGGGAAAATGCAAGTGCGATTAAACTAAGGAGTGGGAAAGAACTCGAGACACATAAAGAGGAGAAAGAGATCGAGCCCATGGAGAAAGATTCTATACAAAAGGAGGAACAAAAAGGTAAATCTCCTCTACTTATGAGTATAAGATTGAACCCCCTTTCCCTCTTGCGTATCAGGAAGATAGGAGGAATGAAAACATCAAGGACCTCTATGAAACTTTCGAGAATGTGAGCTGAACATTCCACTGTTGGATGCAATCAAGCAAGTGCCCCGCTATGCAAAGTTTTTAAAAGAGTTGTGCACAGCCAAGAGGAAACAAAAGCTGAAAGGATGCCGCAAAGTTGAGTTGGGGGAGAACATCTCAGCGGTCATTCAAGGAAAATCCCTACCAAGTGCAAGGACCCAGGTATGTTCACTATCCCATGCACAATTGTACAACACGTCTTGAAAAGCTATGCTAGATTTGGAGCATCGATAACGTCATGCCATACTCTCTCTATGCTTCTTTAAACCTATGGCCTTTAAGTGAAACAATGGTAGTTGTCCAACTAGCGGATAGATCTAATGCATATCCTAGAGGGATTTAGAAATGTCTTAGTGCAAGTAAATGAGTTGGTATTTCCCGCCGATTTTTTAGTGCTTGATATGGCTAAGGGTGACAATAGTAGCCCTATATTGTTAGGGAGACCCTTCTTGAAACATCAAAGACTAAGATAGATGTTCATAGTGGCACACTCACAATGGAATTTGATGGTGAGGTCGTTAAATTCAATATACATGATGCCATGAAAATATCCTTGTGACGATGATGATACTGTATACCTATCGATATTATTGATTACTTGTCACAAGGCATGTTTGAGACTGCAGGTAAGATGAATTGAGATAGCCCTCACCACCCCTCTAAATCATTTCGAGGAAGAGTTGCCACTTGGAGATGAGGTGGAACACCTATCACTGCGTTGGATACCACGCCCGAGATACAAGGTAACATTTCGTTGTGTCATTGCCTATTCCTATTCTAGGCCTCTCCCTTCTGTATCGCAGGCACCCACTATTGCATTGAAGCCATACCAAGTCACCTAAAGTATGTGTTCCTTGGAGAAGGAAACCATTACCGGTATAATCTCTAGCAAGTTGGGAGATAGCAAGAGAAGAGCTCATTCAAGTGCTAGAGGAGCACAAGACGCGATAGGATGGACCATTGCTGACATCAAGGAATAAGCCCCTCGACATGCATGCATAGGATTCTACTTGAAGAAGGATCAAAACCTACACGCCAACCGCAAAGGAAACTCAACCCCCCATGATGGAAGTAGTGAAAGAGGAAATCTTAAAGCTTCTTGCAGTTGGAATGATATACCCTATTTCTGATAGCCAGTGGGTCAGCCCTGTCCAGTAGTTCCAAGAAGACTGGCATTACAGTGGTGAGGAACAAAGACGATGAATAGTGACCACCCGCATTCAGAATGGGTGGAGAGTTTGCATTGACTACCGCAATTGAACACCGTGACCCGCAAGGACCATTTTCCATTGCCCTTCATTGATCAAATGCTTGAAAGGTTTGCATGTCATTCTTATTACTGTTTTCTTGATGGATATTCCGATTATTTTCAGATTGCGATTGCTCCGGAAGATCAAGAAAAACACGTTCACATGCCCCTTTGGAACCTTCGCTTATAGGCGCATGCCCTTCGGACTTTGCAACGCACCAGCCACTTTCCAACGTGTGCATGGTTAGTATATTTTCAGAGTACACTGAGCACATATTAGAGGTATTCATGGATGATTTTAATTTTATGGTAACTCATTCAATGCTTGTCTAACTAACTCACCCTTGCCCAACGGTGCATGGTTAGTATATTTTCAGAGTACACTGAGCACATATTAGAGGTATTCATGGATGATTTTAATGTTTATGGTAACTCATTCAATGCTTGTCTAACTAACCTCACCCTTGTCCTAAAGCGTTGCATAGAAACAAACCTTGTGCTAAATTCTGAAAAATGCCACTTTATGGTAGAACAAGGTATTGTTTTGGGTCATGTGGTCTCATCCAAAGGTATGGAGGTAGACAAAGCAAAAATTGACATTATTAAGTCTCTACCTTATCCTATTTGTGTACGGGATGTGCGTTCCTTTCTTGGCCATGCAGGTTTCTATAAGAGGTATATCAAGGACTTCGCCAAGATAGCATCACCATTGTGCAAATTGTTGCAAAAGGATGTAGCATTCGAGTTTGATGAGGTGTGCAAGACTGCATTTGAACATTGAAGGCATCATTGACATCCACACCAATTATCCAACCGCCTGATTGGAGTCAAGCCATTTGAGATCATGTGTGATGCAGCGATTATGCAGTAGGCGCTGTTTTAGGCCAAAAGATTGGAAAGATTTCCCATGCCATCTACTATGCCTCCATGACCTTGAATGATGCCCAGCGAAACTATTCCACTACTGAAAAGGAGCTATTAGCTGTTGTATTTTCTTAGAAAAATTTCGATCTTATTTGCTCGGTGCTAAAGTTGTTGTTTATTCTGATCATGCAGCTCTTCGCTACTTGATGACGAAGAAGGAGGCAAAGCCAAGCTGATAAGATGGATCTTACTTTTGAGTGAATTTGATGTTGAAATCAAAGACAAGCGAGGAACAAAAAATAAAGTGGCGGATCACCTAAGTCGCTTGATTCATGTGAATGATACACCGTGTTTTCAAAGAAGAATTCCCGGATGAACAACTCTCTGCCGTGCACGACATTTTACCATGATATGCAAGTATTGCTAATTTTTTGGCCACTAATACTTTCCCTACTGGATTGAATAGGACTCAAAAGGCGAAAGTTCAAAGCGACTCCAAATACTATGTTTGGGATGAGCCATACTTATGGAAACATTGTGCTGATCAAGTTCTTCGGCGTTGCATTCCGGGCAATGAGGTATCTTCCATACTCCGTTTTTGTCATTCACATGAGGTTGGTGGCCACTTTGGAGCCAAAAGAACTGCATACAAGGTATTAGAATGTGGATTCTTTTGGCCAACTTTATTTCGTGATGCATATATTTCTGCAAATCATGCCATGAGTGCCAAAAGACAGGTAACATATCTCAACAAAATGAGATGCCCCAACAACCCATACTTTATTGTGAAATCTTTGATGTATGGGGCATCGACTTCATGGGACCGTTTCCACAATCTTTTGGCCACATTTACATTTTACTTGCTGTGGATTATGTGTCGAAATGGGTGGAAGCTTTAGCCACCCATACTGATGATTCAAAAGTTGTTGCAGGTTTATAAAGCATAACATTTTCTCTAGGTTTGGGACTCCAAGAGCAATCATAAGTGATCGAGGCGCCCATTTTTGCAATAGGACGGTGGAGAGTCTATTAAAGAAGTACCATGTGACACACAAGGTGTCCACCCCCTACCACCCGCAAACAAATGGACAAGCCGAAGTTTCAAATCGAGAAATCAAATCCATCTTGGAAAAGACGGTAAATCCCACTAGGAAGGATTGGAGCTTAAGACTAGCTGATGCACTGTGGGCTTATCGGACTGCATACAAGACGCCAATAGGTATGTCTCCTTATAGACTAATCTTTGGTAAACCATGTCATTTGCCTGTAGAGTTGGAGCATCGAGCTTTTTGGGCCATCAAGGACTTCAACATGGCTATGGACAAGAGCGGAGAACATAGAAAGCACCAATTGCAAGAGTTGGAAGAGATCCGCAATGATGCGTATCAAAGCTCCAAGATCTACAAAGAGAAAACGAAGACCTTTCATGACAAAATGATCTCGAGGAAGGAGTTTATCGTTGGTCAACAAGTCCTCCTATACCTTTCCCGCCTTCGCCTCTTTCCAGGTAAACTACGCTCTCGATGGGTTGGACCTTTTATAGTAACTGTTGTTTTTCCTCATGGTGCAGTTGAGGTTCAAAGCCTAGCAAAAGATAAGACATTCAAGGTGAACGGACATAGACTGAAACCATACTATGAAGGTTTCCATACCGCTAAAGAAGGAAAAATGGATCTCGAAGATCCACCAAGCATCACGTGATCCATGAACTGGCGTCGGGCCACCGACGTTATACAGAGGCGCTGCTTGGGAGGCAACCCAATGGGAGTTAGTTTCCTTTCTCCCTTTTATTTTCATTTTTATTGCTTTAATAGTTAGACTTTTCTCTTCTCTTGTATTTTGTCTTACATTGGGGACAATGTAAGATTTAAGTATGGGGGAGGGATTAGTGGTGTGTTATTGCTTTTCTCATAAAAAATACAAAAAAATCGAAAAATTTGAAAATTTTGAGCTCATAGTTAGTATGAACACATACTTAGAATCACTAGCCCATGATGAAACCTAATTGATATCATGCATGCTTTTGAACATAGGTGAATTGTTAACCTTGGAACACTTTGAACTCTAATGCAAATTTTACTTTAACTTAGTAGTTGAATATTTGAGCACATTATTGTCATGGCTTGTGAAGTGTGCATAGCTTAGTGAAGATTGTGTGAATTTTGTGATAATCTTAAGAAGTCTCTAATAAATGCTAGAACTTAACTACATGCTCTTTGAGGCGTATGTCTAGACTACTTGCAAACATGAAAGTGATATAGGCGATCTTTGATGCGTTTGAGCCTTTCAAGCCTACCATGTAAAGAAAATCAATCACTAGTACCCTTTTTGAGCCTTAATGCAAAAGATTGGTTGTATGCTAAGCATACACACGACCCCCATTCGACATTATTTGACTAGCTTATCATCCTTCCCTAATGAGCCTAAATATGAATTCTATCCACACCTTTGAAGGGAGTATGATGTGTTTCATTCACATGCACTTATGTATTCATTGATTCATATGTTTTGAGCTTCATTGTCAAAAGAATGAAATGCATAAAAGAAAAGGGATGCCTTGAAAAGAATAATACAAATATGACTCCAAGAGGAGCCAAGGCACAAAAGAAGAAAAATGTTGAAATAAAAAATTCAAGCAAGAAGAGAAGCCTTTAGTGTGCATATCATCATACTCTCTTGTTTGATATACTTTACCCTTTCTTTCATAAGCCAATACCTAGGCCAAGCTACAAGCTAATAAAGACCTATTTGATTCGTGTTTGCAAAGTAGCTAAGATAGTGGAGAAGAGGGTGCAAGTGAGCTTATACTTGTGTTACTGTATGACTTGAACAATTGTGGATTTGCATCTTTTGGATCTATAATTTGTACACAACACTTGTTTATGACCACACACGCACATTCACTACTTTGTTGAGTATGAGATGTTTAAGGATTGAACTTGTTCCATTATTAATTTTTCACCACCTTTCATTACTATGCATGTTTAAAATTGTTGAGGCATTAAAGTGAGAACAAGTTAGTTGTTATGATGCTATGAGCCAAGCAAAAAGATTATAGTTTTATCTAATTACTCGAGGTCGAGTAAAGAGTAAGTATGGGGGTGTTTGATGTGAATAGAAATAGACACATCTATTGCGCTTAATTATCTACGATTTGGTATATTTTGATTGATAAATTGATACATATGCTACCTAATCGTATATTTGTGTAATGTAGGGAAATGTGAAGAAATCAAGCTAAAAGATGAAAGAATGACTAAAGTTGAAGAAAAGAGGAAAAAACCAAATCCAAGATACATGTTGCCTCCTTTTCTCCTCAAATTTCTATGTTTGAGCCATGTTTTGGAAATGTGCCATAAAAAAGTTGTAGAACTTTGGTTTATCTTCGCGTGGACAACTGATTCATCAAATTCGGAGTTTGTACGAGAAAGTTACGGCCAAAATACGAAACTCGCCAGAAAAATGGAGGACAGGCGTTACGCCAACGCTACGGCATGGACAGGCGTAATTACGCCATCTGGAGGCGTAAATATGCCAGAAATGCGGGAAGCCATATTTTGACACTTCATCAGGCGTCTTTACGCCATTTTCTGGCGTAGCTACGCCTGTAGAGTTTGGAAAGTGTAAAGACTTGATTTCTTTCCTTCCTACATATAATTTAACCTACCCATCAGCCTCCATACCTCATATACTCGAAAATTAGTCTCTTTTAGAGAGAATTCAGACTTTAGAAATAATTTTTAGATTTTAGAATAATTTTTCTTCAATTTTTGTGAAGAACGCTCGAAGAACGAGGACGGAATCGACAAGCCGGAATCGTGCTTCCTTTTAGTAACTTTTTCTTTTCCTATTAGTTTGATGCTTTCTAGATTAATTTTGATTGTTTTTAATCTAGTTATGAGTAGCTAAATACTTTTGTGATTCTCGGTTTAGGAAAACGATACATTGGATGTTTACGATTCTTGTGAGATAAGTTTTGATTGTTGATTTTCTTTGAGTATCAATTGTTTTTTTTGATTTGATTGTCATAATTGTTATGCATGATTGTTGGATTGATCACCTAGCTATCTTTCATACAATTTAACGCTAAATTAGATATCAAATACGGAATCGTTTGATCCCTCTAATTTACGAAGCAACTAAGATTAATTAAATTCCGCTTGTGAGTTTGTTAAATTCTTAGGAAAAACAATTGACTAGATTAAACATAGACGGTTGGATTATGTTGTTTAGATTCATCGATCTCACTAGTTCATAAGCTATCATCGATTTAAATCTTAATCGCTTGTATTTTGATTGATTGTTTGATAAGGGTTAAACTAGAACGCTTGGGCTACTTAACTAAACTTAAGGTGAGATAGGACTTTGATTATTGGATTAAATGTCCACGATGAATATTCATAAGAGAATTGAATCGTATGTGAAGATCGATGACCAAGATAGTAAACACTAATTGTAAAGTTAACCGAAAACCGAAAATCACTCTTTTCTCATAAATTAATTCATCTAGTTTAATTTTGCATCATAGTAGTAGTATTATTCAATTGATTACAAGAAAAACCCTTTTTATTTTCGTTTGCATAAGTTAACACAAATATATAACCTTCCTCGTGGGATCGATCCCTACTCACGCTACTACATTCATTACTGTTATTAACTTGAGAGGGTTAATTTGGGCGTACACGATAAACGCTACCAGTACTCTATCTCACAGTCATAGTCTTTGAGCAAATCCATCCATCTCCTCTGACGCATATTTAACTCCACCTGAGTGAATAAGAATTTCAGGATTTTATGATCCGTATATATAGTTATGTACCATACAGATAATGCCTCCAAATCTTCAGGGCAAAGATAATAGCCGCCAATTCCAAATCATGGACTGGGTACCTAGTCTCATGCGGCTTCAACTGCCTTGATGCATAAGCTACCACATGCTTATCTTGCATCAATACACACCCCAAGCCTTGTAGCGATGCGTCAGTATAAAGGACAAACCTCTTGTTCTCTGAAGGAATCACCAATACCGGCGCCGTCGTTAATCGGTGCTTCAACTCTTGGAAGCTCTCCTCGCAAGCCTCTGACCAAAAGAAGGGTACTCCCTTTTGGGTCAACTGCGTCAGTGGCTTAGCAATCTTAGAAAATCCCTCGACGAAGTGTCGGTAATAACCTGCCAACCCAAGAAAACTCGGTATCTCAGGCACAGAAGTGGGTGTAGCCCACTCCATCACAGCCTCAATCTTCCTGGGGTCCACTGATATCCCACTGCTAGATATGACATGCCCCAGAAAAACTATGCTGCTCAACCAAAACTCACACTTGCTGAGCTTGGCATATAACTGGTGATCTCTGAGGATCTGGAGCACTGTCCTCAAGTGTCTCACGTGCTCTTCCTCACTCCGGGAGTAGATGAGTATGTCATCAATAAACACAATGACGAACTGATCCAGGTAGGGTTGGAACACCCGGTTCATCACTCATAAAGACAGCCGTAGCGTTCGTCACATCGAACGGCATCACTTAGAACTCGTAGTGCCCATACCGAGTCTGAAATGCTGTCTTCTGTACATCCTCCTCCCTGACCCGTATCTGGTGGTACCCGGATCTCAAATCAATCTTGCTATATAGTTTTGTGCCTTGCAACTGATCAAACAAGTCATCAATCCTTGGGAGAGGATACTTGTTCTTCACCGTGGCCTTGTTCAGTTGCCGGTAATCGATGCACAAACGCATCGAACCGTCTTTCTTCTTCACAAAAAGAACCGGTGCGCCCCAAGGTGATATGCTAGGGCGTATATATCCTTTATCAAGGAGCTCCTGCAACTGCTCCTTTAGTTCTCTTAACTCTGCCGGTGCCATCCGGTAAGGGGCACGAGAAGTAGCGGATGTCCCCGGTAATAACTCAATCCCAAACTCGACTTCCCTTGCCGGTGGGAATCCGGGAATCTCCTCTAGGAACACATCAGCAAACTCTGCTACCACTGGTACATCCTAAACCCTCAACTCTTTACCCTTTCCCGACGTGTCCAGGGTATAGATGAGGTAGCCCATGTGTCCACGTTCCAACAATTGGGACATTTTGATTGCTGAAATCAACGGAATCTTTGCACGAGACCCGTTGCCATAGAAAGTCAACTGAACTCCCAAATGAGATCTGAACCGAACTGTCCTCTGCCGACAATCTACCACTGCCTCATATCTGTTCAGAATGTCGATGCCCACAATGCAGTCGAAATCTGACATACCCAAAACAATCAAATCTGTCATTATCTCATTGCCCTCAAAATAAATGAGGCAGTCCATCAGAAACTGATCAGCAACAACTTTCTTTCCGGTGGGTGTCGAGACCAATAGAGACGTGGGTAACGGAGACGTGCACATATGATGTCTCGCCACAAAGTCCGCAGACACAAAGGAGTGTGAAGCACCTGTGTCTATCAAAATAAAGGCAGAATATGTAAATATAAGGCACGTACCAGCTATCACCTCCTCTGGAGCTGCATCGGCCTGCTCCCTGGTCAATGCATAGACCTGTCCCTGAGGTGGCCCCATCGCCTGTCCTCCCATCTGCCGAGGCACCATCGGCTGCCTCTGCTGAACTGTACCACTAGAAAACCTCCCTCGACCTTCCCTAAGATCCGTCTGTCCTTCCCGACTGGGACAACGCCGAGCAATGTGGCCCGACCTGCCACATATGTAGCACGCAGAACAGCCATGCATCAAATGCGGCCCTCCGCAAAAGTGGCACTTAATATCTCCAACTCGACTAGCTTGAGTTGGTCCCCCATAAGTAGATGCAACACTTCTCCGGTCCCCTTGCTTCCGGGCATCCGGCAGCCTTCTGCTAAACCGGGAAAAAGAAGAAGTCCCTCTTGACTTGAATGATCCTCCCCAGGGCCTCAGATTCTCAGATGTATTTGTGATGGAACGGGTGAGAGTATGGCCTCAGGATAAGCGCTCACCCCTATCTCTGCTAACTTCGCTCTAACAAGTGCATTATCAAAAGATGTCGGGTTGTTAGAAATAACCCGATCAAATAATTCTGGTCGTAGCCCCTTCAGAAAGTGCCTCATCTTGGCATGCCCGTTTGTAGCGATGTGTGGCACATACCTCAATAGTGATGAGTAGTGCATGGCATAGTCCGAGACTGTCATGCTCCCTTGTTTCAAGTTTGTAAATTCATTCTCCTTAGTTTGCCTAGCCGCAGCAGAGAAGTACCGGTTTAGAAATCGGGTTCTGAATAAGGTCCAGTCAATTTCCATACCTTGGGCCCTCAACTCCATCACAGTCTTCTTCCACCACATAGAAGACTTCTTTGGCAGTTGGAATTCTGCCAACCTTAACCAAGCCGTCCTAGCACACGCCGCAGACACAAATATCTGTTCCAATCTCTCTAGCCACTCTTCGGCCTCTTCCCCTGTTTCTGTTCCCTCAAACATGGGCGGGTGGAAGGTCAGAAACTGAGACAGACTAAGCTCCCGTGGTAATAGCAACTGAGCAACCGGTTCCATGCCCACAGCAGGTGGAGGTAAATGATTCGTTTGTCCAATGCTAGCATTCACGCTCCCAACATCACCCACCTCTTCATTGAGGTTCCCCACATTCATAGATGCCATGCTGTAATACAAAGGTTAACAACAATTCCAAACAATATATATGTTATGCGATTAGATAACATGAGCGATAATAAGCATGTTAGTATAACAATTTATACACCAATATGCACCACATGCATAAACATGCCCAAATGTAAACACCTAGCCAACCACGCTAAGGCTACCCTTCACTCATTCCCGGGTTCTCTAACCACTGCTCCGATACCAATAATGTAAGGACCCTAAATCCTTATGTGCGGATTAAAGGCGTAAATTCCATGCATAAACGGAGTATAAAAATCGTGTTGATGCCTTGCGCTATTAGATTACAGTGCTAAAATAAAGTTCCAAAAGGGATTAGTTACATTCCCAACCAATGAATGTTAATCCTATAGCTTTACACTACTCCTAGAGTAGATACTATACAAAAGAATGTGCCCACTACCAAAAGCACTCCTCACTAGCTCACCGCATCAACCCGCCTTAGTCCGTCCGCCCAAAAGTACCTACAGGAACAACCCCAAGACCATGAGCATGTATATAAATCATATTCACAATAATATGATAGCAATTCAAATGCATAAATCGTAAATGTGATTCACTTCCTGTATTTAATACATTTAAAAGCTCCATTTGGTTGTCCATGTACCACAATCATAATCAATGGATTATAAAACCAATAATTTATGTCATGACATGCACTCATTCCATGTATGCCAATGGCCAGTTCCAGTCTTATTATATCAGTGGCATAATACCCCTCGCGTTTACATGACAGTGGCATTAACACCCCTCGCTTCGACATATTAACGGCATAATATCCCTCGCAACAACATGACAGCGGCATTATCCTTCGCTTCGACATGTTTGCGGCAAATATTCTTCATCGCTATAATATGACAGCGGCAAGTATTCTATCATTGCTTCGACATGAAGGCGGCAAGCATTCTTCATCACTGGAATATAATCTCGACTCACAATCACATGCAACCATAATGCATATCCAAACCATGTATGCAATCATAATGCATAACTAAGACCATGTATGCAACCATAATGCATAACCAATTCAAAGCGTAATAAATACGTTTTACCGTCCGATGCCCGTACGTCTCACTACGTACCTTAGTTCCAAAAGTGGAGATGTCGTGGGACTTTATCTCCTTTGTTGTGTGGCTACCTGGGATGGTTCTACACAATCATACAAACCAATATTAGAAGCCAATTTATGAACCAATACCAAAAATCCCACAAAATAACCAAAAATACACATTTTAGCATCTCGCGATCGATCGCTGTGGAGCTCCGATCGATCGCGAGATCCAGTAGCCGAGAATGCCAAAATCTGGCGCTAGGCGATCGATCGCTCGCCTTACCGATCGATCGCCTCAACATGGCGATCGATCGCCGCGACTTGCAACATGAAAAATCGTCATTTTCAACTTAAACCTTCCCAATCCATTCCAACTCAAATACCATCCCAACAACAACATCAAAACACCATAAACCTTCAATATACACTTTAAAACAACCAAGAAATCCAACACCCAACCCAAATAATACCAACCCAAAACAACCCATTTCAAAACCATTCAAAACCATATTAAAACTAAATCAAAAACTACAAAAATGCCAAGGAGGTATCCATACCTCTTGGGGACTCCAAATCTCACAACAAATCCCACAAATATGGTTTTTGCAAGGATTCCTCTTCCACTTTCAAGCCAATTTCGAAAATAGTGAATGGGTTAGGGTTGAGAGAGTGATTTGGTGGTTTTGGTAAAGTAATGGGTATAGAGGGGGTTGGGGTAATAAATGTGTTTTAATTAAAATGGCACTCCAACAATTACCATGGTTATAAAATATCCCAACATGATATTTTAAAAGCATTTACCAAGATGCATCAAAAATCCAATTAAAATCATGCTTTACCAAATAATTATCAATTACCATAATCAAACCATAATAACCCCCAATTTCCCAACATGCATAACATGCACCCGGAAATGCACCACCGGGTCACGCATACCATGTGACCAAGCATTTCACCAAGATAATTAATTCCAACACATATATTAATTATCACCATAAATAATCACATAAACATAATTAATGCCCAAATTGCAATTAATTATTTCGGGATAATCACAAGTGGTATAGAGAATTCGAGCATTAAGAGGTTTAATGCAATAAATTTTATTGTTGGCATGTTTTGCTATGGTATCAAGTATTTTTTCCCCTGATTATATGATTGCATGCACTAAATGCATGGGTTAATACACTAATATCGGGTTAAGGGCATGGGGATCCTTACATGCTGGGTTTGTTTATTTGGGGGTTTTAAACTCGAAAACGCCATTTTTGGGTTGTTGCAGTGCTCGCCGATCAATCAGCAATAGGGGGCTCGATCGATCGCTTGATTTTTACAAAATGGGAAGACGATGAACAGTATGCTCGATCGATCGAGCAAAGTTGCCGATCGATCGAGATGGTTGGTCGATCGATCGAGATGGCTGCTCGATCGATCGAGCAAGGAAGAATTTTGGGCAACAATTTTCTGGAGCTCTCGATCGATCGAGCACTTCTGGACGATTGATCGAGAGGCCCTGTTTTATGGTATATATTATGTTGATGTTATGGAATCGATGCATGCTTCGCCCGGAGTCTTTTAAAATGGTTAATAGTCATGGATTGACGATATAATTGGGGATTGTGAATGTGCTTGGGCACGTGGTTGCATGCTCTTTAATAATTTTTGAGTTATTTTATGTGTTAGCACATGAGTCATCGGGTCACGGGACTAAGGCAATGTTTGATTCGGACTATGGAATTATAAGGTACGTATAACGTACGAGCATAACCTTATATCTTATCGAAATTGTTGAATGCATTGTATATTGTAATTGCAAATAAAATGGACATCTATTGTGAACTAGATGGTGCCGTTATGAAGCGAGCAACGGTCGAGATGTTATCGCTATGGAGCGAACATCGGTTATGAATACCAATGCTACTGAGCAAGCGATGAAATGGGATTGTGGAACTATTGTTTAGATACGTGTGATATCTATAAATATTGTAAATGTTATGGAAATTGGCAATTAGTGAACGGAATTAGTACAATGAAATTATTAACTGGCTTTTCGGAATTTTATGGTTTCGGTTATTTTGAGAACAGGAACAGTACAGGGAATCCCGTATGAGGATGACACTGTAAGGAACCTAGTTCCTTAAGTGCGGATTAAAGTGAAATAAGAGCTAAGCATGAATAAATCAGAGTATGAAATCTGTGTTGATGCCCCGAGCTATTAAGATTACAGTGCCAAAATAAAATTTCCAAAATGATTAATTACATTCCCAGTTTAAATGAATGTTAATCATATAGCCTTACACTACTCCTAGAGTAGAGACTATACAAAAGAATCATATCCTGCTATACCAAAAGCACCCCTCACTAGCTCACGCATCAACCCGTCCTTAGCCCTTCCTACCAAAATGTACCTACAGGAACAACCCCACACCCATGAGCATGTAACAAACCATATTCACAATAATATGATTGTAATATAGAAATGCATAAGCCATATATACGAATCACTTCCTGTATTTAATACATTTAATGCTCCCTTTGGTTGTCCCTGTACCACAATCATAATCAATAGATTATAACACCAATAATGTATGTCATGACATGCACCAATTTCCATCAATACCAATATCCAATTTCAAAATCTTATTATATTAGTGGCATAATACCCCTCGCGTTAACATGACAGCGAAAATACCCCTCGCTTAGACAATACCAGTGGCAATAATATCCCTCGCTATAATATGACAGCGGTCGTGTTCTTCGCTTCATATTAGCGGCAAATATTCTCTCATCGCTACGGTATGATAGCGGCAAGTATTCACATCGCTACGCCACTGACGGCAAGTACTCTTCATCACTGGAATATAATCTCGACTTACAATCACATGCAATAATGCATCAATGAGTGTATGGAACCATAATGCATAACCAAATTCATGTATGCAACCACAATGCATAACCAATGTATGTATGCAACCATAATGTATAGCCCAACAAATATATGCAACCAAAATGCATAATCCAACATGTAAAAATACGTTTTGCCATCCGATGCTCGTATGTCTCACTACGTACCTTTGTTCCAAAAAGTGGAGATGTCGTAGGACTTTATCTCCTTGGTTGTGTTGCCACCTGCGATGGTTCTACACATTCACACAAACCAATATTAGAAGCCAATTTATGAACCAATACCAAAATTTCCATCAAAATAGCCAAAAACCAAAAAACCACATTTCAAGACTCGCGATTGATCGGCCCTTGCGGTCGATCGATCGTGAGTTGACCACCCGGCGACCAACACCTTGCTGCCCTTCTCGATCGATCGAGATGTCCACACCGATCGAACGAGAAATTGATCGCTTTTATTTTAAACAGTTATTTCCAATGTAGCGATTCTATACCGCAAGTGCACGGTGTCAAGTTTTAGTATAATGACAATATAAGTACGGATTGTCAAACCCACGAGGACTAGGAAATAAGTACCAAACTCTACTAGTTTAACTATATTTAGCCTACGAAAGTAGGTTATAACTAATTAACTAATTTAACTAATTAACTCAATAATAAATCCAAATAAACGATAGAGAAAGTGAATGAAATCAATAGAGACAATTATCAAGACTTTCGGTTCACCTATGTAATCCCCACAATTCGCCTATTAGTTAAGAATTAAATTCAAACAATCTAAGGTGACGAGTTTTCCTAATTCACTTGCTATACCTTGGTCCGGCTATAACAAATCTAATACTAACGTAACAATAAGCCACTCTCGTACCCTTATTGAACAATTAATATTGTAAATCGATCTATGAAAACTTCTAGCCTTCGATTTTGGTAAATCTATTGCTATCACACGTGTGCTAGATTTTACTTGGTCCGTCTCAACCTAAAACCCACGGCAAAGATCACTTTATCGAATCACAATATCCTATGGTCAATTCAATTGCAATTTAATATCATTCAAGGATGGCCAAACCCTTAAAAGCATGAAGAACAATGATCTAAACACATAGAAATATAAGAATCAATCAAAACATTAAAATTAAATCATGGGTACATAACATAGGATCCCCTAAGTCTTGATAACAAGCTTAGCCTAGCAACATATTCAATATCAAATGCAAAATCATGTTTTTCAACATCAAAAGCATAAGAAAATCAATTAGAATCAAACAAAGTTTAGAAATACGTATAAACTAGCGATGTTGAATCGCGTCGTCGACCCCGTATCTCCGTCTCCACGTTGCTTTGCTTTATAATGTTCTGTACGTTCTTCTTCTCACCCAACGCACGTTGCTTTTTCCTTACAGTACGTGAGTTCTTCTCGCTTCACTCTCGTTCACCTCCAATCAATCTGCTCTTCTATCCAACTCTGAATCTCCTCACTGCTCTCTTATTTTCGTTCGTAACTCCTGCTCTCTCTGCGTCTCTCAACGTTACTCCCGTCACTCTTCTGTATGTTTCGCTCCCTCAATATCTCTACTGCTTCACTTCTGATCTCTCCTCCAACTCCCGTACTTTTCTTCTCCCAGAACTCCTCTGAATCTCATGTTTCTTTCTTCTTCGTTCTGCATGTCACGTCTCTCCCTCAATCTGCTCACGTTTTTTCTGTCAACTTGATAGGCTTAGATTTTAAGTGTTTTTAGCTGTAATTTCTTACCATTTTTAGTACTTTTTCCTGGATGAAATTACGCTTTTTGGTGTTTATTTGCTTGTTTCAGGAAAATAGGTTGGAAATGGAAGAATGAGCTAAAATGAAGGAAACAGGTGAAATCGAGGCGAAAAAGTGGAAAATTCAGATTTTGCAAGCTCTCGATCGATCGAGAATATTTACCGATCGATCGAGCCGGACAGAGAGTTCAGCACCAATTTTTTCAAAGTGTCGATCGATCGGAAGAAAATCTCGATCGATCGATCGAGGCAGAAACTTTTAAACGCTGAAACGAACAGTGCACCGATCGATCGGAAAATCTTTTCGATCGATCGAGACGCGATTTTCTGAAAATCTGATTTTCCAAAATTAACGTGATCTTCGGTGGTTTAATATATCATATCAGGGAGGGAGAGGACTGATTTTTCTCACCCTACAACCCTAGTAGCCGCCGCCAACAAGAAGGAGGAGAAATCATCTTCTTCCGTTCTTCATCCAAGTTTGAGCGAGCCAATTCCGGAGTGCAAGGAAGGAGCAAGAGAAGAAACTACTGTGCAACGCACGGATTCATTCCAGCTTTTATCTTATTTCTAAACTCAGATTTATTTGATATTACATTATCTTTGGATGTTTTTGAGGTTGAGAAACAATTTAACATCTTATTGATTTGTCTTGAATTGAATCTAGTTTATTTTATTGAGTTTGATTTTAATTGTGTTTGATTTATTGATTCGATTGTATTTGAGTGTATTGGTATCTTATTGTTCATGAATTGAATGCTTATTAAGATCAAAGCCTAGCTAACTTTGATTTAATCTTGTGAGTTATAACCGAGATCGAGAGATAACGTTATAATACGCTACATTAATTCATGATGTATGTTTAAAATTGAGATCGAGAGATAAATCACATACGTGAAGTCTTTGAATCGAGAGATTTAGAGTAACGAGGATTTGAAGATTTATGCAATATCGAATTAGTAAATAAGTGAACGAGAGTTACTTGTTCTAATTTGATATTAGTTTCTATATAGCTCGAGAGAGTGTATAGAATAATAACGAAAAACCTTTCACCTTAAGAATCAATTGTTGGGTAATTGCTTATTCAAACGAATCTTTAAAGATAACATAGTTGAACAACGAGCGAGATAAATTTCTCAAGCGAAATTCCTTTGCATATCCGGAATCCATTCATTTTATTTATTCTTATTTTATTTGGGTCCTTTAGTTATAATTTTGCAGTAGTTAATATACCCTCTTTTTAAATTGTAGGCTAAATATAATTTTACTAGTTTTATTTGGTACTTATACGTTAGTCCCCGTGGATTCGACAACCCTTACTTTCATTTAACTATACTAAAACTTGACACCGTGCACTTGCGGTAAAGAATCGCTACACTGAGAATTTTCTGTTTAAAAATAAAGCGATCAAGTTTTGGTGCCGTTGCCGGGGACTAATCTGTATAATATCATACGAGATTAGTTAATTGTAATTTAGCCAATTTGTATTATTTCATGTTTATTTTTCTTTTTCGTATTAGTTAGTTGTTCTTGTTTTTGATTTTGTATTTGTGTTGTTGTCTCCTTTTGTCTGATCCAGTACAGGAACCATTCTTCTAGTGCATGCTCAGAAGAGAGGAGCCCATTCTCGAGCCATTTGATCCTGAAATAGAGAGGACTTTAGTTAGAAGACTACGAGAAGCTCGAGCAATGGCCGACAATAACGAAGCACAGAACCCGAGATCAATGATGGATTTTGCACAGCCAGTGTTTCATGGATCTTTATCCAGCATCACTAGGCCGACAATTCAGGCGAATAATTTTGAGATCAAGCCTGCAATTATCCAAATGATACAGCACTCTGTAATGTTTGGGGGAGCTGCCACAGACGATCCGAACACTCACATCTCCAACTTCTTGGAGATCTGTGACACGTTTAAACATAATGGCGTCTCCGACAACTCCATCAGGTTAAGGCTCTTCCCTTTTTCATTAAGAGACAAAGCTAAATCTTGGTTAAATTCCTTACCTGCAGGATCAATCACAACATGGGATGGATGACAAAAGCTTTCTTATCGAAGTACTTTCCTCCCTCCAAGACGGCAAGATGCGGAACGATATCACTACGTTCGGGCAATTTGATCCCGATAGTTTATACGAGGCGTGGGATCGTTTCAAAGATTTATTGAGGAAATGCCCACATCACGGTCTACCCATCTGGCTGCAGGTACAGAGTTTTTACAATGGTTTGTTTTCTGCTAACCAATCTATGATAGATGCAGCATCTGGGGGATCGATAATGCGGAAGACACCGGAAGAAGCGTATGACTTATTGGAGGAAATGGCGTCCAATAGCTATCAGTGGCAATCAGAAAGGAGTACGCCACAGAAACCAATGAGAGTCCATCAAGTGGATGAAATTACTGCTATTTCGGATCAGTTGGAAGCTATGAACCGAATATAGATAGTATGGGTGCAGCAGCGATGCAAGCTCAAACTATTTTCTGTGATCTATGTGGAGGCGGTCATCCGAGCATTGAGTGCCAGGCAGGTAACCCATTTATGCAAACTAATGAAGTGGTGAATTTTGTAGATAACAGGCATCCCAACAATCTATACCCAAACTCATACAACCCGGGGTGGAGGAACCACCCAAATCAGAGGTGGTCAAACAAAGAAAATGTGTTAAATCCACAGCTACAACGGGAGGGTCGAGTAAACCGAGTATGGAAGAGCTAATAGCCAAGTTCATAGCATCAACTGAAACCAGGATGACAACTCAGGATGCATCCATAAAGAACTTGGAAGTGCAAGTGGGGCAACTCGCATCATTAATATCTGGACGAACGCAGGGCATGCTACCAAATGGGATAGTGAAGAACCAAAACGAGCAAGCAAAGGCCATTGAGTTAAGGAGTGGAAAAGAGCTAAGACCACAAGCTGAAGCAGAAGAGAGTCATGGAGAGACATCTGAAGGCAAGGATAAGACTAAGGAAAAGGCGATGGAGAAAGGTAAGAATTCTAACACTACGCCGATCACACACACTGATAGGATAGTAATTCCTCCCCCATTTCCCGCAGCATTAAAAAAGGCTAAGATGGACGCAGAATTTGGTAAGTTTCTTGAAGTATTTAAGAAACTACATATTAATATTCCATTTGCTGATGCTTTACTTCAGATGCTGTAAGGACCCCAAGCCCTTATCCCTTGATTAGTGTATTAACCCTTATATGTGGTACATGCTTTCAATAAAACTCAATCGGGAAACTCAGATAATACTTTACCATTGAATGGCAACTACAAAATTTCTTAATATACAGCATTATAAGGTCATCTTTACCAACAAATAGACTCATAGATTTCGCCAATTACCATCCCCAATACGCCACCTATTCACCTTGTGGACTTTTATAAAAATTTGGGCAGAGTCTCCCCATAAATTGAGCTATCCCGAAATAAAAGCATAACACATAACACAATTCCCGGCCAGGGAAAGCACAATACTCAACAGAAATACTGAACACTAAGTAAATTCCCAGCCAGGGAAGACACCACACAATAAGACAACAAAAGTGGGTTTCAACACCCACATAATACACTAATGACTCTCATATCATTTAGCAATTCTACCACAAATTGCATGCAACATAGAATGAAAGAGAGAAAGGCTCATGCCTTTATATACAACCCATATACAAGTATAATCGTGCTCACATGCGAGCATCATGAATATGTATATAACCCTCAGGTGTATATAAGTACTCTATACGATACCGTGCTCCATCAAGCCCTGGTACCACAATCCTGGGAGTACATCCAATCAACAGCTCGAGCTCAGCTCCACAGCCATCGATGTACCTGTTCACCTGCCCCAACAGAGACAGCCCCCAACGGGTGAGCATACCAATACACAAATCCCATAATCAATATAATGAAACTCATAATTTATAATAAGAGTAAATACTAATGAATTTAAATGATACTCCCTGGATGGCAACGTCCTCATCCGGAATTCCGTGTACTGTCCCTATTCTCACAATCATCAAACTCATCAAATCTCAAAAATCAGTAAATCAACGCATTGATTAACTCATCGCATGCCTGATTCTCGAATATCAACATATAGTGATTCCAAATCATTAAACATGCAATATAGATATTCATATCAATACTGATTTCTCAACTTCGCTATCAATCACAGATAGCTCAAATGCCTCGCATTTATTTTACCAATTCCCCTTTATACGCAGACATCTCAAATGTCTTATGATGATTACATGATTCTACGGCCATTCTCAGGCATCTCAAATGCCCTACAATAGTCTTATAAACCCAGTACCCCATATATCTTGTAAAGTTATACCACTCTAGTATCACGCACGCTTGTGGCAGCGATGTCAAGATTGGGTCGTTCCATAACTACATCAACACATATATATAACCATACGTACAACTATCAATGAAATCAAAATACATTATGCATTTCACAAATGCTCTCATATAAAGAAATGCTCGTACGTCGCACGTACCTTAAATCTCCGAAGTCCGAGCCAAACCTTGCCCGAGTTCCATGCCCCGAGGAACGATGTGCTAACACGATAAGTAATTCACAATTATTTACGAACATGTAACCCATGCTCAAGCACATCCAAAACCCTCAAAATATTGTCAACACACGACAATTAACCATTTAAATACTCGGGGTGGAGCACATGCAGGGAGGGAAACAAATGAGACATCAACGAAAAATGCTCAAGAACTCCCCTAAAATTTTCGAACCCTCGCTGCACAATTCGAACCCAATTAACACCATAATACATCTAAAACATGCAATAATCGATCAATTGCAAGAATCATCACCCCTGCCAAAAACCCCCAAAAATTCGAACTCAAACCCTCACGAATTTAGGGAAAATTTCGAACCAATCCAACACAAATAGCAGGGAATTACATGAGAGGGACGAAAAAGAGGTAAGGAAGGTTACCCAATCGAAAATCGGAAGTAAATCGGTCGAAATCGAAGAACCCTAGAAATTGGGGATCGGCGCTTTCCTGTAAAATCCGAACTCAAATCGCGACCAAACTTCGAATTGATGGTGTGGGAAGCTGCGCCTCGGAGAGACGAATCCAATGGCGGGTCGCACGCGCCGAACGGCGGCCGGACGGCGGCGGGCGCACGGTTGGAAGCGGCGGGGTCGAGGGAAAAATCGGGAATGGCAGAATGGGGGAGAGAGAGTGACGGGCTGGAGGAGAAAGTTTTCCAAAATTAAAATCTCGGTTTCAACTGGTATTTATAGCAAAAATACCCCGAAATACTAATATCCCAACAAATACATCATGATTCATTAAAAATCATCTGTTTTCAAAAATTCTCTCTCTAACTCTAAAACCCCCTACCTGTGCCCACACAAAGCACCCCAGATCCCGAGTCACACTAAAAACCAAACTCATAGGTTTTTCACCCAAATGAGAATACAATCTCAACCTCGGGATCCAACGATCCCAACTACCCAAATAGACGAGCCCAGAAGGCCCAACACCGCGATTAAACTCCAAATCGCTACGTAAAACAACTTTAGGGTTATTAACACTACGGGATTAACATCTATAATCCCTGGTCATCACAATATCCCCCACTTAAAGAATTCCGTCCTCGAAATTAGCACCGTGTATCACATAACACCCAGGCTACACAACAACATGAAGCCATAACCTCGATTCTTGACCATATCAGAATCGTATTAAAAAACGCGAGGATACTTACCTCACATCAAACTCTGAAACAGAGCGACTTACCAAAACCAACATATCACCCAAGAGGCAAAACGTACCTCGATGTGGTTCATCCCAAAAGTCAGTCCCTCATGACTGCAAAACAACCAATACTTACGACCGTAGATCGGACAGTCACCTTAGTTCTAATACAACTAGTAAGAACGCATCCTGAATGACACCTCAACGTGAGAACGTTGACCTCGTGTCAAACTCTGGAGTGGAATAGACTTCCAAATCCATCATAACGTCAAAGAGCGTCAGCACAACTCAACGCTAATAATCCAAAAGCAGTTAGTCAACTGAAACTGCAAGGATTCGAATCGCTTCCGATTCCATCGTAGATATCATTCAATGACATCTCTATCATGACTCACGATGTCTAACATACATCGTTACGAGGGAAACACTAGTATACTACGGTGTACACATACCAAACCTGGTTTCCACTTCAAAACCTTTTCCATCGAAGGAGCAGTCGCATCATTGCAACTCAATTTGGGCAACTCACGGCCACAGATTCACACAAAAGACATCTCACAAGATGTCCACCTCCGGATGTTCCAAGAATCACATCCTGATCATAAATAAACAACCGAGACTCCACAGAGTTTAAAATTCTGAAAGGACATGCAATAAACCCATTGCATCCTCAACGCTTGTGTCGACAGCGACACCCAACCAATCCGAATTCCTGCCATCCCTTGATAATCCTAGGATTTAACAATCCAAACTTGGGAAGGCTATCGCATAACTCGGAGGAAAACACCAACAAGGAATACCTTAACCCATACAAGATAATCCCTCCTCAAAGGGAGTCGACTAACTTCACGATTATTCCTCATAATTATCGTGCCATGGAGATTCTCAATCTCAAGGTGTTCCATATCTCTCATCAGAGATTTAGCCATCCAAAATAGCATAACTCTATGCTTGACAAAAGGAAATCAATAACTGACATCCGTATACTCACCGGTATACCTGCCTAAGCACTGACATCACATGCATACTCAATGCACTTGGCTCGGGTATCTACAACATACCCCTAAGCCCCAAACACAACTGTCAATCCTGAGTCATTCCCATCCAGTGGAGAATGAAAATCGACGATCAACAACACGGCGTGATTCTCAAAATCAACACCACATGCACCAACTTACCGAATCTTTCAAAGATTCCCAAATAGGTATAATACTACCTCCTTCCCCACAAGGGAAGTGCCATCGAACTCGAGATCCACTAGTCTCGAACCACTGTTCGGAAAAACTGGATACAATAACACCCATTGTATCCCAAATACACGGGTTCCCTCAGATCGAGTCAATAACGACCTGATGACTCTCTTGTTGGTACTCCAATATCATGAGCTGTCCCAGACAAGTCTCACCAAGATTAAACATAAACGTATACACGTTTCAGTGAGGCATGCACAACCTCAACCTCAAATGACGTGGTGACTACTAGAGTCCACCACAATCCACATCGTATCACCTTAAGATTTGCCAAATTGGTTCCAACGAGCAGTATAACGGCTCTAGCAAGCCCATCATGGTGCTGCACACACGCGGCAGACAAATTAGTCTCTGCCTCTTTAGGTTTACCTCAAACCTACCAACAAGACGGACGTTTCCGCACGCACACCATACGTGGGAAGAAAATCAATAGAGTAGTGGGTCTGTACCCAACGTTCCTCTAATGCCGATACACCCTGGACACTCCGTGTCCCTATATACTTAACGTCACCTGATCCTACTCCCTTAGGACCCATTCTACACCCTCAATGTGGTGTGACCATGTCTACCACATGTCACATCGACAGAAAGCGAGAAATTTCCTCCATGATTACTCTTGTCGTCAAATCACATGGCCAAAAGCCATTCCAACGAGTATACCTCAAGGGTATCACCACTCGTAATATGATCACCCCAAACATAAGCTGCGGCACAATCACATGTACAACGCATCCATCCATTCCTCGAGCAACCCGCTCGGTATAAGGGTCACGTCAATCGGTGACGCACGCACACCTTGTGCTCGGTACTGGCACCCAAGGCATACCACTGAATACGTATACTCAACGCATTGTTCATCGTAACGATGATGCATGTCTAATAAGACATCTCCTACACCATCGTCATCGTCATCCCGTGACGACACATGCCAACTCATGGCATCTAAGGCATTGTCAACTAGTGACGATACATGTCAACAATGACATCTAAACAACCCAGTCAACTAGTGACGGTCCATGTACATCAGCGTATGTCTTCCACCATCATGCTAGTAAAATAGTCATAATAAAACATGTATATCAACGCATGCCAGCTACAATAATGCTAATAGAATAGCAATATCTCATACCTCATCGCTAACATATAGCGGCATACCTGTCTCCGTCGCTCAATAATAGTGCGTAATCAGCACCCATCGCTCGAAGGCGGCAAAATCATGTGCTGAATACATAGCGGCACAATCCATCGCTATAGAATCGACGGCATGATACCTCGTCATATAATAAGTGGCATGAAACCTCGCTATACACCTGAGCATGAATCATCGTCCACATAATAGCGGAAAGAGGCATCGCTATCAACATATCCGGCGGCACGATCATCGCCAATCCTCATAGAAGAATGAGTCATCGTAAATCATCATATACATATGCTCAACGGTGTGAACCATCATCAACCACACAGCGGAATGTCTCATCGCTATACATGTGTCTGGCGGCATGATCATCGCCCATCATCATAGAGGAAAGAATCATCATCATCGACACAGCGGAATACATCGTCGCTATCATCCGTGTCCTCATAAAGAATGAATATAAGTCGACACAGCGGAATACATCGTCGCTATCATCCGTGTCCTCATAAAGAAATGAATATAAATCGACACACGGAACCATCACCGCTATCATCCGTGTCCTCATAAAGAAATGAATATAAGTCGACACAGCGGAATACATCGTCGCTATCATCCATGTCCTCATAAAGAAATGAATATAAAATCGACACAGCGGAACATCACCGCTCATCATCGTGTCCTCATAAAGAAATGAATAAATCAACACAGGGGAACACATCACCGCTATCATCCGTGTCCTCATAAAGAAATGAATATAAATCGACACAGCGGAACACATCACCGCTATCATCCTTGTCCGGCGGTATAAACCATCGCCAATAATCACAAAGAGATGAATCATCATCCTCGCCAGCGGAATACATCACCGCTATCATCCGTGTCATCACAAAGGAATGAATCATCATCCTAACAAGCGGCATCTCATCCTCGCTTCTTCATACAAGCGTTATCTCATCCTCGCTTCGTATGGCATACCCCGCCTCCATGTGCAAGAGCGAGCCTCCCCCTCCCGCTCCACATTTTTAGCGGTATAAGCATAAGCTTCTTCATACAAGCGGTATCTCATCCTCGCTTCGTATGGAATACCCCGCCTCC
Source organism: Haberlea rhodopensis (assembly GCA_907163345.1). Taxonomy (NCBI): domain Eukaryota; kingdom Viridiplantae; phylum Streptophyta; class Magnoliopsida; order Lamiales; family Gesneriaceae; genus Haberlea; species Haberlea rhodopensis. Next base: position 36 of record CAJQUN010002453.1, on the reverse strand, counting down.
ATGTGCAAAGCGAGCCTCCCCCCTCCCGCTCCACAT
>CAJQUN010002452.1:0-26563 GCA_907163345.1 Haberlea rhodopensis | reverse complement strand
GAGATTTGATTTTTGGAAATCTCGATCGATCGGAACAAACTTCCCATTCGATCGAACCGAGGCAGAAGAATCCAACAAAGATTTGGATTCTCGATCGATCGGAATATCATCTCGATCGATCGACTCAGGCAGAAGATGACAAAGAATTGAGAAGAAGTCTCGATCGATCGGAAGTATCATCTCGATCGATCGAGAGAGGCAGAGATTTGAAGACTCTGATATTGAGACGCTCGATCGATCGAGATATAAGGCTCGATCGATCGAGACGGAGATTTTTCAGAAAATTAAACTCTTGATTTGGTCTGATTTTATGGAAACTTACATATCTCCCCTCCTCTATAAATAAGGAAAAGAGGCACGAAATTTGCATCCCTATTCTGAAGAATAATCAGACCTAATTCCATTGTTCTTAGCCGCCTTTCATCTCCAAGAACAAGTTGAAGAATCCTTTGAAGTGCAAGGAAGGAAGCGAGAGAAGAAAGATCGTTCAACGCACGGAGTCCTCCTACGTTTATCGTATTTCTAAACTCTAGATTAATTTGATTTTCATATTTAGTTGATGTTTTTGAGGTTGAGAAACAATTGAACATCTATTTGAATTTGATTTGAATTTATCTGGTTTATTCTATCAATTTTAAGTGATTTTGTGTTTGAATCTTTGATTTGGTTGTGTTTAAGTGAATCAATATATTTTGTTCATGAATTATATGCTCCATGCTACCCAAAGCTTAGCTACCTTTGATTGAACTTGTGAATTGCAATTGAGATCGAGAGATAAATTGTAATACGCTCAAATAATTCATGTTGTATGTTTAAGATTTAGATCGAGAGATTAAATCACATACGTGGTCACTTTAAATTGAACGATTTAAAGAATAACGGTTTTCATAGAGATTTATTCGTATTAAATTGGTATTAGTGAACGAGAGTTACTAGTGTCAATTTACTGCTAGTTTCAACACAGCTCGAGAGAGTGTATTGATTATATTCAGAAATCCGTCACCTTAAGAATTGATTGATAAGAATTTTTTAGCAAACAAATCATTGACGACGCATAATTGAACAAACATCTTGGTAGATTTCTCGAGCGGAATTCCTTCGCATCTTCAAAGAATTGTGTTAGTTTTGAGTTTTTAATTCTTTATTTATTCATTAATTAATCATCTTTTTCGTAGGCTAAATATAATTTAACTAATTTTATTTGGTACTTATACATTAGTCCCAGTGGGTTCGACATCCTTACTTATATATCACTATACTAAAACTTGACACCGTGCAACTTGCGGTAGAATCGCTACACTGAGAAATAATTGTTTAAAATAAAAGCGATCAAGTTTTTGGCGCCGTTGCCAGGGACTAATCTGTATAATATCATACGAGATTAGTTAATTGTAATTTAGCCATTCAATTTTTGTTTTGTTTTGTTTTGTCACTTTTGACCGTCAAATTTAATACCGTCGCATTTTCTCCTTTTGGATTAATTTTTACAGGTAGTTATTGTCGTGGTGCATGCTAAGGAGTAGCAACCCCACACTCGAGCCAATTGACCCAGAAAAATTGAGCCTACGTGTCTATGAAGAATTAGAGAAGCTCGAGCAATGGCTGGAAATAATCAAGAATGAGGCGCTAACAACGAAGCATTGAACCCCAGATCGATGATGGATTATGCTCAACCGGCTTTTCATGGATCATTATCTAGCATTACAAGGCCAACCATTCAAGCAAACAACTTTGAAATAAAGCCGGCGATAATACAGATGATCCAACATTCAGTGATGTTTGGAGGAGTAACCACTGATGATCCGAACGCTCACATCTCCAACTTCTTGGAGATCTGTGACACATTTAAACATAATGGCTTTTCTGACGACGCCATCAGGTTAAGGTTATTTCCTTTCTCACTAAAGGATAAAGCTAAAGCATGGTGAATTCTTTACCTGCAGGTTCAATAATGACTTGTGAGGGGATGACGCAAGCGTTTCTGTCCAATACTTTCCTCCTTCCAAGACGGCAAAGACGAGGAACGATATCACCACATTTGGGCAATACGACCCTGAACACTATATGAGGCGTGGGATCGTTTCAAAGATTTGCTGAGGAGATGCCCACACACGGACTTCCTATATGGCTTCAGGTACAGACTTTTTACAACGGTTTGTTTTCATCTAACCGTTCTATGATAGATGCAGCCTCAGGAGGTTCCATAATGCGCAAAACACCGGAAGCAGCATATGAACTCTTAGAAGAGATGGCTTCTAATAGCTATCAATGGCAATCGGAGAGGAACGTGCCAAGAAACCGCTGGAGTTCATCAAGTTGATGACATCACTGCTCTTTCGGCACAGTTGGATGCGCTGACAAGAAGATAGCTGCATGAGCATGACAGCAATGCAGGCTCGAGTTATCACTTGCGAGCTATGTGGAAGCAATCATCCGAGCATGAGTGCCAAGCAGGTAATCCATTTATTCAATCTAACGAGTCTGTGAATTATGTAGGAAACAGGCAGCCCAACAACCTACTCAAACACGTACAACCCGGGGTGGAGAAATCATCCGAACTTGCAATGGTCCAACCAAAACAATGTGTTGAACCCACAACAACAACCGGAAGTACACCTAAGCCAAGCATGGAAGAACTCTTGACCAAGTTAATTTTATCGACTGAAACAAGGATGCAAAATCATGATGCATCTATAAAGAACTTGGAGGTTCAAGTGGGGCAACTAGCAGCCATAATTCATGGACGAGCTCAGGGGACACTACCTACTGATACGGTAAAGACCCGAAGAGCAAGTGAAAACGGACCACTGAGACGGAGGTGACAGTCCAGCTTGAGACTATAAATTAAGAACTTTCCTCTATCCCTTGTTTGTTTTTTCAAAAAATTTTTTTTAGTCTAATTGTTTTTTTGGTTATTTTTAGAGCCTAACTCTATGCGTTAATTTTCAATGCAAACAAATGGAATGAGGCCAACTGATTGGGGCGAATCGACCAGTGAAATTTTGGAACCAATTTTTGGTCTGGAAGGGTCGATCGATCGGAGACATAATCTCGATCGATCGACCAGGAGTTGCAAAATAAATTTTTTTTTTTCTGGAGTCGCCGATCGATCGAGAAAGCATTGCCGATCGATCGAGCGAGAGATAATTTTTGTTTTTAAAACTCGATTCCATGAAAACAGACACAAATTCCAAATCCTACACAGAAAAATCGCCCCTTTTAACCTAATTCTCAAATTTCTCCTTCTAATCTTCAATACATGCACAAATATTGCAATTTAAGCTTCCACGCTTCATCTAATCATAGTTTTTGTTCTTCCAATACATGCACAATATTGCAATTTAAGCTTCCACGCTTCATCTAATCATAGTTTTTGTTACAGATTTGAAGATTTACAACGGAATTTGGAGATTGAATCAACAAGGAGGAATTCAAGCACATTATCACCTAGATTTACTTGGTACCTACTTTCAATTCTTATCTATATCCAGGATTTACGGATTATTTGTGTTTGGATATATAAGGTTGACGTTCAGGGTGATTTTGGAAATTAAGTAGTTGAATTTTGGGGAAGTGAAAGGTTGGTTGGTAAAATTGTATATTCTTGTTGTGGTTTGTGATATTGGTGATTGTTGTTGTGGTTGGGAGTGACAAAGTAAGAATTGTTAATCGATCAAATGCGCCAAAGAGAAGCAAAAGCAAGTCGAAGCCACTACTTCGGCTGCCGATTATGATGAGAAGCGCTTTGTGAATTCCATAGCGGCGGAATTGTACCCTAGCTATCATCGCAAACCCCTCAGTCGCGAGGGGAATGAGTTCGGATAAACTTGAATGCCCGGTCATTCAAGAAGCTAGGCGACGGGGTGGTTTGAATTCATCCAACAACCTATTGATGCGGTGGTCCCGGTAGTAAGGGAGTTTTATGCTAATTTGAGGACGGTCCACCCCAATTCAAGGGAGGTTGTATTTGTCCGGGGTCAGGATATTGAATATGATCGATTCAAGTTGAATGCCATTTTTAGGATGCCATCTATAAAGAACACGATTACCAAGTGTTCAAAAAAGTCACATCAACTATGACGAGGTACTTTCTGTAATCGGTATAGAAGGGGTTGATTGGCAAAGAAATAGCATGGAGAGCCTCAAGTGGTCCTGAAGAAATACCTTAAGCCAGAGGCACAAGCTTGGTTCTCTTTTATAGCCGCCCGGTCATGCCGACCCACACTTCGGAGTTTACTAAGGAGAGAGCTGCCTTGGTATATGCCATACTTATAGGGCAATCGGTGGATTTGGGGCATATTATCAATGAACATATATGTGACATCGGTAGGAATCCACCCACCTCTGCATTGCCTTTTCCTTCGACTATCACAAAGCTTTGGAAGAGAGGTGGAGTGAAGTGGGACACCGATGAGGAGCTCCTACCACCTAAAGGACCAATTTGTTGATGGGCCACCACCTCCTACAGGCCGATGAAGGCCGAGCCACAACCCTCGAGCAGCAGACATGCTGGGGCATCATCCTCTTCCGCTGCAGAGCATACATCGATTACCTTGGACTCCCTTCACAGAGATCTCCAAGAACTCCGCCTGGAGCAACAAGGCATCCACAACTTGCAACGGGAACTACAGTGGGGCCAAGCACAGATAAGTGAGCACCTGCAATACCAATGTGCATGGAATAACGCCTTGGTCCAAGGTTTCCATATAAACAGTTTCCACCTGAGCCGCAATTTCGACCATTCCCGCCATACCATCATCCACCGCCACCGAAATATCCGCCACACCCTCCATACCCCCAGCCTGGAGCAGTCTTACCAGTACCACCTCCAGAGCATGATGAGGACGACGATTACTGACGATCGTCGTCGAGGTATGTGCCTTGCCTTTGCCTTTATTGTTTACCATACATTGAGGGCAATGCATGTACTAAGTTTGGGGGTGTGTATTGGTTTCTTTCTGCTATTGACTTGCGTTACTTCCTTGCATGACTAATCTAGCATGAGTTTGCATGAGATTAGATCGTTTTTGAGCATATAAATTTTTTTTTTTGAAAATAAGTTCATCATTTAGAAATAATGAATTAGATCTGCAATGGTATTACATGATGATATTAATCCCCATCTCAACTTAAGTCTTGAAGATTTTAACTTGTTTGTGAATATCTTAGTTAAGTTAATATTTCAAAGTTGAGGAATATTTTGAGCACTTTTGGCTCATGATTGAGTGAATTGTATATTGGAACAATTGTGTTAACTATGATTTGTCTTGAGGATCTTGAAACACTTTAGAACCTACTTTAGAGCACTTTGAGGCAAAATTTTATAGTTAGGAACTAGACTTGGAAATGATTTAGGCGATCTTTGGACCGTTTGAGCCTTTCAAGCTTACCACGTTGATATCAATCCCTAGTTCCCTAATTTGAGCCTAAATGGTAAAATAATGGAGTATGTTTGACATACTATTAGCCCCATTCAATATTCTTTGGCAAACTTATTATACCCCCCTACTTGAGCTTAAATGGAAGATTTTTATCTTGACCCAAAAGGGAGTATAATGATTCTCATTAGATGCACTTGAATTGCTAAACTTTGATGAGCTTATTGAAAAATTGATGAATGAGAAAAGAAACAGATAGAAAGAGCCTTGAAAAAATTGAATAAATAAGACCCAAAGTGGCCAAGGCTATAAAAGAAAAAGAAGAGAAGCTCAATGTGTGCTAAAATTTTGAATTTTCAAAGATTATACTCTCTTCTTTGTATTTCCCTATCTTTTCTTTGAAGCCAACAACCTAGGCCAAATATTACAAGCTTAAAAGACATATTAATCCAAGTCTAGGGAATAACTACATTAGTGGAGAAGTGCTTGAAAAATAGGCTTATGAAGTGTCTAAAAGAAAATCTTGATTTTGAGTTTAATAGCACTATTTGATCCTAAACGTATATGAAACTCATGAGGGACATTAACACACACACATTCCGCTTTTTCGATTTATTGCTTAACTTAGGGGGAAACACTTCTTGTTGAGTTTTGGATTGATTTATGGTTGATGTGTTAGTGGGATTTCTGAGCTTTTACAATTAAGTTGCTATGACTAATTCATTCAAAGTATTGATGATGAACTTTACATTTTGATCTTAATGTTTGCTCGAGGACGATCAAATCTAAGTTTGGGGGAGTTGATAGGGTTGATTATTACGCGTATTTAGGTCTTGATTTGTATATATATTCGTGTAGATTCCGTGAAGAGTTATGCTTTTTGGTATTTATTTGCTTGTTTCAGGAATCTACGTGGAATATGGAAGAATTGAGCTACAAGGAAGAAAACGGATCAAATCAAGCCAATAAATGAAGATTTTGATTTCTGGAAATCTCGATCGATCGGAACAAGCTTCCCGATCGATCGACCGGGCAGAAGAATGGCCAACAAAGATTTTGGATTCTCGATCGATCGGAATATCATTCTCGATCGATCGACTCAGGCAGAATGTTGACAAAGAATTTGAGAAGAAGTCTCGATCGATCGGAAGATTCATCTCGTTCGATCGAGAGAGGCAGAGAATTGAAGACTCGGATATTGAAGACGCTCGATCGATCAGATATAAGGCTCGATCGATCGAGACGGAGATTTTTTAGAAAATTAAACTCTTGATTTGGTCTGATTTTATGGAAACAATTACATATCTCCCCTCCTCTATAAATAAGGAAAAGAGGCACGAAATTTGCATCCCTATTCTGAAGAATAATCAGACCTAATTCCATTTTTCTTAGCCGCCTTTCATCTCCGGAAGAACAAGGTTGAAGAATCCTTTGAAGTGCAAGGAAAGAGAGAAGAAAGATCGTTCAACGCACGGAGTCCTCCTATGTTTATCGTATTTCTAAACTCTAGATTAATTTGATTTTCATATTTAGTTGATGTTTTTGAGGTTGAGAAACAATTGAACATCTATTTGAATTTGATTTGAATTTAATCTGGTTTATTCTATCAATTTAAGTGATTTGTGTTTGAATCTTTGATTTGGTTGTGTTTAAGTGAATCAATATATTTTGTGCATGAATTATATGCTCCATGCTATCAAAGCTTAGCTACCTTTGATTGAACTTGTGAATTGCAATTGATCGAGAGATAAAATTGTAATACGCTCAAATAATTCATGTTGTATGTTTAAGATTTAGATCGAGAGATTAAATCACATACGTGGTCACTTTAAATTGAACGATTTAAAGAATAACGGTTTTCATAGAGATTTATTCGGTATTAAATTGGTATTAGTGAACGAGAGTTACTAGTGTCAATTTACTGCTAGTTTCAACACAACTCGAGAGAGTGTATTGATTATATTCGGAAATCCGTCACCTTAAGAATTGATTGATAAGAAATTGTTTTAGCAAACAAATCATTGACGACTCATAATTGAACAACATCTTGGTAGAATTCTTGAGCGGAATTCCTTCGTATCTTCAAAAGAATTGTGTTAGTTTTGAGTTTTTAATTCTTTAGTTTAATTCATTAATTAATCATCTTTTTCGTAGGCTAAATATAATTTAACTAATTTTTTTGGTACTTATACATTAGTCCATGTGGGTTCGACATCCTTACTTATAATATCACTATACTAAAACTTGACACCGTGCACTTGCGGTAGAATCGCTACACTAGAAATAATTGTTTAAAATAAAAGCGATCATTGTACTATCCTTGGGCCCTTAAGGCCAAGAAGACTCGTGAAGAGTGTGACTCGAGAAGAGTTTGTGTGTGGCTATCCTTGGAGCCCTTAAGGCCAAGAAGACTCATGAAGAGTGTGTGACTCGGGAAGAGTGTGTTGTGGCTAACTTGGAGCCCTTAAGACCAAGATCAAAGTTGTTCTAGTGAAACCTCGGTTGGACGTTTTCTAGCCGGGAAGAGGAGACGTAGGTGATTCATCGCCGAACTTCTATAACAAATACTTGTGTCATTTATCGCTTTATTTACTTTACGCATTTACATTATTGCTTCATATTTTTTTATTGTTCGATTGAGTCAAGTCTTCCGCAGCGCAAACTCGACTATTTGCAAATTCATTTTAAAATGCTGAAGTAGCCAAGGAACCCCATTCACCCCCCTCTTTGGTTCCAACAAGTGTATCAGAGCCACTTGGTTTTTCTTTTTAAACCAAAATTTTTATGGCTAATCTAGCAAGTGAATTTGCTCAAGGTCAATCGACCAATCATCCTCCGCTCTTCACGGGAGATAACTACGGATATTGGAAAAATAGATTTCTCTATATTCAATCCGTAGATTATGACCAATGGAAGATTATTGTAAAAGGTCCACATATTCCTTTGAATGAAGTTGAGGGAAGGAATGTTCCCAAAGAAATGGACCATTTTACAAGGGCGGATATGATCTTAATTTCTCAAAATACTAAAGCTATTAATATTTTGCGTTGTGCTTTAGAAATGAAGGAATACAGCCGAATCTCGATGTGCTCAACCGCAAAGGAAATTGGGACAAATTACAAATTTGTCATGAGGACACAAACCAAGTGAAAAAAACAAAGATCGATCTTCTACAACTCAAATACTAAACATTTGAAATGGAGTCCGGAGAAAATGTTGACTCAATGTTTAGAAGGCTCACTCAAATCATCAATGAGCTTGCCCAATTGGAGAAAAGTATCCTCCAAAGCAAATATGGAGAAGATCCCTCAGAGCTTTACCAAAAGAATGGATGCCAAGAGGACGACTATCATTGAATCCACAAAGGAGATAGTGCGACATATGATCTTGATGAACTCCATGGAACCTTGGTGACTCATGAGCTTGAAGTGTCAACCCTGAAGGGAATAAAGGAGGAAGATAAATCTATAAGAAAGGGGATAGCCTTGGTTGGAAAGAAAGCACAATCCAATGATGAAGATGATGAAGAGATGATCTTGTTCACAATAAAGTTCAAGAAGTTCTACAATAAATACAACAAGCCAAGACCTCCGGTGCCACCAAATATGATTCCAAACAAGAGGTAACATGTTATAACTGTCAATATAAAGGTCATTATGCTAATGAATGTCTTAGGAAGAAAAATGATGATACGGGGAAGAAGAAAGGTGTAATGGCCACATTGAGTGATAGTGACTCCGATGAAGAAGAAGAAACAATCTTTGTCTAATGGCCAAAGATGATGCAAATGACAAGGAAAAGGAAAGCGACGATGAGGTACGCTCTTTTGATGAATTATTTGAATCATAATGATCTTATTGATGTTCTTGGTAAAACCAAGATGAGTAACAAATTGCTCAAACTTGAGTTAGCCAAGAGATATGAAGAAAATAATTCATTGAAAAATTAATTAAGTTCTTTGAAGAAATCATTTTGCAAGTTTAGTGAAAGTAGTTTAAAATTGGAAGAATTGCTTCGCTTGCAACGATATAGCATCGATAAATCCGGACTAGGCTTTTCAAGCAAATATAAAACTTTTTCAAGCTTGTTGGCTAAAGCTAAGCATAATTCTCATACTTGCACTTATTGTTGTAAGGTTGGTCATGTTAGAAATAAATGTAGATTTGTCAAAATCAATACCAACCAACAAGAGGTGGAAGTGGATTCCTAAATCCCCCATTGTTACTAATCAACATGGACCCAAAGAACAAATGGGCACCAAAGATCTTCCTATTATAATTTTGTTTTGTAGGAACAACAAAGGGAGAGATGATGAAGGCACTAGTACCTCAAGGATTGAACCATCAAATCCACCACAATAGAGGAAGCGCGAGGTAAAGGACCGATGATATGAACTTATTCTTGTCATCCAAGGTAAATTTATTTTGAGCATCATAATAGCATAATTAACGCTTTTGCTTGGTTAATTTTCTTGAATTGTATATTATAATTATGTGGTGAAATTCAATTACTTGAAGGTAATCTTTGGGAATTGAGTTTTAAGTACATTATTATGATGTCATATTTAGGGGGAGCTAATTATATTTCTCTTGTGCATTTAAAAGAGCAATGGAAAAATTTCATTGGCACAAATTAATTGTGACCAATAAATTATGAAGCTCAATATTATTGGTAGTAAATTGCATGTCCCCTTAGCATATGCATATTGTGTGACATATATTCTCCTTGTATTAGAACTCTTGATTAATCATCCTTATGTGCCTATATGCTTGAATTTTGCAAAGTGTAATTATTTGATGGTTAAAATTGGTATAACTTGATTAAATGCTCATTTTGTGTTATTGCACAATATGATTGAATTAAATGATATCTTCTTATATAATAAATTATGTTGCTTATTTAAATTGTTTAAATGCATGATTTATGCTTAACTCAATGTGGTAAAAATCTTTTTATTTGCCTTGAGTTAACTTTGAATAAGCATGTACTTAATAAATGTGATTAAGCATGCCTTAATTGTTTAGATGCTCTATCTTGGATCATAGAAATATGGCCTAAGAATTTCATATATCTATTGCTTCTGTAGGATCGAGCGCTTACCGCTTTACCAATAACTATAGTTAAAGGTATGGCGCAACATCAATCTTTTCACCATACACTGGCACAAGCGCCACGTGTTCGACCGATCACAGCAGATTGTTGAACCCCAACAATCCCTCCCCCAATATTGCACTCTCTGCAACTCATGGAATCGAACACGCGACCTTGCTCTGATACCAATTGTAGGATCGAACGCTTACGCTTTACCAAAACTATAGTTAAGGTATTGCGCAACATCATCTTTTCAACACACTGCACAAGCGCTGTTCGACCGATCACAAAGCATTGTTGAACCCCAACAGCTTCTATGGCCTAATTATTTAGCTCTCATCAATGCGCCTTATTAATTTAATGTCTATAATGATGCATTGAGCAATGTTTATTTAGCGTGAATGCTTGAATTTTTATGGAACATATACACACTTGCACATTTCGAATCATTGTTGTTAATTGCCTTAAAGCATGATTGTCTTCCTCTCAATGATTTAATCTTATGCTTGTTCTGGCTATTACATGCTTGATGAGAACATGTGCTAATTGTTAGACTATGGATATGTGTAAACATATATTTGTGCTATGTTTATTTGAACTTTGTGCTTTTTGATTATCACAAAAGGGAGAGAATTTTGTGATAAACTTGAAGCTTAATACATGCATGGTTTGAGGGGGAGAGTTTTTTGTATTATGCTTTACTTGGTAAAACTTGTAGGTGCTATGCATTTGTTAAGGGGAGTCTTGGTTACACATATTTCATGCATATTTCATTTACAAGTTTATCAAGTTTTGTGATCATCAAAGGGGGGAGATTGTTGAGCCTCAAACGCATTGTTGAGTTTAATGCTTAATTTATCTTCGAATTATTTATGAGTTCTGATGATCAACAAAACTTGCATTTGTTATACTAATGCGTTACTTAGTATACAGGTTTAGAAGGAAACAATATTCTAGGTTGGGATGAAGACCCACGAACCAATGGTCCGTGGTTGGAAAATTCGTATAGAAGTCACTTGGAGCGGTTGTAGCGTTTTGGGCATAAATTCTCCATACCTTAATGGTATTCGATGATTTTGGTGTCCACGCGTAGCTAAGAGGATAAGCTACCACTTTGATCTTAACCACAAGTTCCAGAACGAGATTAAGATGGTTGGCAAGTGGATTGTTTGAAGGAGATCAAATCTGCAAGGACATGGGCGGGTCGCCCCAGGAGATGGTGATCATCGCCCCAGGCGATGGTAGCCAAGGGAGACCGCCCTGCACATCAACTGAAGCGACGCCGAGGACCGCGCGCATGGAGAGATCGCCCCAGGCGATGGCTAGAACGCCTGAGGCGATTCCTGGAACGTTTGAGGCGATGGCAAGTTCGTTTGAGGCTATCCATAATTTAGCTAAAACATTTATTTTGGTGGTGATTGCCTGAGGCGATCAACACATCACCTGAGGCGATCTGTGCAATATTGTGATCGTTGGTGCGTGGTGATGGAGATCGCCCGAGGCGATGCAGGAGTGATTTATGCCTCAAGTGTAGCAATGGCTAGTATGAGCTTTGGGAGCCTTCTATACTATAAATATGGATGTTTGGGCTCAAGATTATGACAAGAAACAAGAGGATAAACTACAAGAAAGCTTTGTTCAATTAAAATCTATCTAGCATTGCAAACTGCATACATTTGTGTTGTATTGAAGTTTGTAATTCATTTCTTGTGTGAGAGCTTGTGTTTTTCGTGTTACACCGTGAAGGTGTTATTTGATTTGTTGTAAGGTCCTCCAACACCGACGCAAGTTGGAAATTGTATAAGACATCAACAAGTGAAGTTGGTGCAAGGTTGTGGCTATCCTTGGAGCCCTTAAGGCCAAGAAGACTCGTGAAGAGTATGTGACTCGAGAAGAGTTTGTGTGTGGCTATCCTTTGAGCCCTTAAGGCCAAGAAGACTCGTGAAGAGTGTGTGACTCGGAAGAGTGTGTTGTGGCTAACTTGGAGCCCTTAAGACCAAGATCAAAGTTGTTCTAGTGGAACCTCGGTTGGACGTTTTCTAGCAGGGAAGAGGACGTAGGCGATTCATCGCCGAACTTCTATAAAAATACTTGTGTCATTTATAGCTTATTTACTTTACGCATTTATATTATTGCTTCATATTGTTTATTGTTCGATTGACATCAAGTCTTCCGCAGCGCAAACTCGACTATTTGCAAATTCATTTTAAAACGCTAAAGTAGCCAAGGAACCTTATTCCCCCCCCCCCCTCCCTTCGGTTCCAACACGAATGCATTAGGAAAACTCGTCACCTTACAAATATTTGGATATTCAATCGAGAATTGTAGGGGAGCCAAAGTCTCATAATCTTCTCCAGTGGATTTTTCTCGTTTACTTTTATTGACTTGGTTGGATTAGTAGTTAATTTAATTAATGATTTTTTATTTAATTCATTATCGTAGGTTAAATATAGTTAAAACTGTCTTATTTGGTACTTGTTTGTTAGTCTATGTGGGTTCGACAATCCATATTCTTCATATTTATACTAAAACCTGACACCGTGCGCTTGCGGTAATAATCGCTACACTGGAATTTACTATTTAAAATAATAACGATCAATAATCACATAATGGCAAATAAATCATACATCATCACGTCTTTGTCAGACATCGTGATAGAACCGGTTTCTACATACCTCCGACCAAGAAATTCCTACCGAGTGCTCCTCGAGTCAACCTTGGGATCTATTAACCTGATCATTTACGTCTCAATTATATCATCAAAGTGTTCAATTAATTCACAATATCAAGTTTATAATCCAAACATTGACCCGTAGCAAACTTCTTAAAATTTCAGCTTACATGCTCATAGTAATCGGCTCATAACTTTTCGACACTTAACCAAATTACATGGGTCCAATTTAGCTTGAAAGTTAACTCAAAATATGACATTTCATATGTTTGACACTTTCCCAAAGTCGTTCATTTTCCTAAGGCCAAGTGGGTCTAAACATTAATTATGCAAAACAGGAGAAACTCTTAAGTTTCAGTTTTACCACTTTTCGTAGAAACTTCATAACTAATTCATACGGCATCAAAATCACCTGATTCTAGTGGGCGAATCAAGATAACACAAAATTTACATGTCATATTTCAAATGCTTTAAGCTAATTCGTTCATCTTGAGGTGCATTTTTATCAAAACATCACAGCGTAAAAACTCGTATATACCATGCCAGATTGAGCACTATGTGGTAAAATTAGCATATCTCATGCATACTAACTCCAAATTAAGTGAATTTACTATCAAATTGAATGTAATTTGGAACATATTGTTCCCAGAATTTCGAAGTACACACTGCATGTGATGTGCATAAACATGCAGACTCAATTTGTGCACACTTTAGTAAAATTACCATAAATTTCTCGTCTCAACTCCAAATTAGCTGATTCAGGTGGCCAATATAATTAAGTCATATTACTACAACTTTTATTAGGGATACTATCTACAAATTCGAAGTTTAATCATACTTAAAATTCAAAATACTAGAAAATATGTACACTGAAAATTGCAGGCTTAAATATAACAGCAAGTTTCTTAGCATATCCTTCTGATTTCGACCCATACACCAAAACCCAAGTTCATATTATACCTTCCTAAATCTTGACGATTTGAGCATAAAACCACCAACCAAAACAGCCCAAGCTCCAAAATGTAGCTGCCACTTGAATCCTTGCCTCAAACTTCAAAATTGTTGCACCTTTATACTACCCTAGCCTTTGTAGCTTCCAAATCTTCAATTGCATGTGGGTTTTAATCACTTTTTAAGGGTCAAATGGAGAAAAATAGGAAGCAAATTTCGAAAATTAGGGGAGGGAGGAGAATTAAAATGAAGGGAGAAATAAGAGAGAATGGAATGAAGAAGTTGATGGTTCCAAGGTGGTTTTGGAGGTGGATGAAGTTTTGGTTTAATTAAATCCTATACATGTGTATGTATGATGTGTAATTTATATAAGTATAATTACACTATTCCAATACAATGTGTTGTGGTCCGGAGTACATTAATTCAAAAATCTAGAATACAATCATCCGGGTTTCCTCCAAATTCTAGTACTTTTTCCACTAACTTATTATTTCATTCAATTCAATTTTTACTATTTGTTGATAATTTAAATCTATATTTTCTTTGTCAATTAAATTATCCAAATTCTTAACTAATTAATCATCCGGGTTTTGAATAATTATCTTTGATCCAGATTAATTAGTAACGGGGTCTTAAATTTCTCTCTCCCTTACAAGATTTCATCCTCGAAATCACAAAGATATTAATGTAAGTCATCATTTATATTCCATTCGATTCTTACAAATACATCGAATAATTGAAACTACTAGACGTGATACAAAGTAGTATTTTCAAATAAGTGTGGCAATTCTTGTAGCATTTTGGCTTCTAATTCCCATGTCGATTCTTATGTACAATGTCAACTACATTGCACCAGAATCAGTGGAATGGTCTTGTTCTTTAATGTCTTGTCTTTTCTATCCAAAATCATGATTGACGTTCCACATGGATAATGAACTGTCTACTTCGATCTCATCAGGTTGCAATTTATGAGATGGGTCTGGTTCATACTTCCTTAGCATAGATACATGAAAAACATCATGTATCAGCGACAACTGTTGTGGTAAAGCCAATCGATATGCCACTGAACCAATTTTCTCGAAAATTTGGTAAGGATCAATATATCGAGCAAAACGTATTGTCCCACAGAATTGTGATAATTTCATAAATACTCTATCTCCGACTTAGAATCTAACAGTCTTCTCCTTTGTTGGCATAGCTGGGTTGTCTGTCCTGAGTTGCTTTCATTCGCTTTGTGGATAATTCAATTTTTCCTTGCATTTCTTTAACAAACTCAGGTTGTACTAGTTGTCTTTCGCCAATCTCATTCCAACATACCAGTGATCGACACCTCCTGCAATATAAAGCCTCAAAGAGTGCCACCCTGATAGTCATCTGGAAACTGTTAGTATAAGACAATTCCACCAACGATAGAGATTCTCACCAATTCCCACCAAAGTCCATCATCACTGATTGTAACATATCTTTTAGGGTCCGGATAGTTCTCTCAATCTAGTCAGTCTATGGATGGTAGGTTATACTCATTGCTAACTTAATACCAATGACACTCCAAAAGCTGCTCCAAATTTAGATACAAATCTTGGATCTCTGTCAGAACAATGGAAACTGAACCCGTTCATACGAATCACATTGTCCACATATAATCATCTCGTTTCTTGTAAGAGCGGGTACATTCATATTGTATAAAATGTGCTTGAGTTCGATAATTTGTCAACCACAACCGAGATTGCATCACAACTTCTGTTCGACCTGGGTAATTGAGTTACGAACTCCATATCAATATGTTCCCAATTCCACTGTGGCCCTTCCAAACTCTAGAGCATACCGTCAGGTTTCATTCTTCTGCTTTAACCTGTTGGCATGTCAAACATCTTGCTACAAACTCGGATATTTATTTCTTCATACTTTCCACCAAAAGTGAGGTTTCAGCGTATTGTACATCGTATGACTTCTAGGATGGAATCTATGACAACTGCAGTGTGCCTCTTGAAGGAAAGCTTATTTCAACTTTATTAAGATTTGGTACCAGTAGCCTGTTCTTCAGGCTCAACCAACCACCAATAATATATTGAATCTAGACGTGGTGGTTAGACAGAACCTGTTTTTTTAACTTGTGAGTGTATGTATTGTCTTTTGAGCCTTCTTAATCATCGAGATAATTTGTGGCTCAGAGGTAAAGGCAAATAAGGAAGTAATTGTCATGTGGCTGATAAGCCCATTCCGACGTGCACAATTCATCATAGTTTTCCAGATATGGATCGATGCTACTATGGCATCCTGCCTTTTCCGGCTCAAAGCATCTGCACTAGATTCATCTTTTCTGGTTGGTATTGGATCTTGCAATCAAAATCTTTATCCATCCATCGTATGAGTTTCTTGTTCATCTCCGACTAAGTAAATATGTATTTTAAGCTCTTATGGTCGGAGAATGAATTGCTCACCATAGAGATAAATCACCATATATTCAAGGCGAAGACAATAGCAGCTAGTCGAGACCATGGGCATGATATCATACTCATGTGGTTTCAACTGCCTTGAAGCGTAGGCAATCAGTTTTCCATGCTGCATTAGAACACATCCAAAACCTCTGGTTGATGCATCTGAACAAACTACAAATCCCCCTGGTAGAGCAAATACTGGGGTTGTAGTCAATCTATGTATCAATTTGTGGAAACTGTTTTCATATTTCGTCTGACCAAATAAAACTGTGATTTTTCTTGGTCAACTATGTGATAGGTCGGGCTATCTGAGAAATCTATGAACGCCTATAATAGTCGGACAAACCCAACATTCACGTTTGTTCTCAACTAGTTCATAAAAGGTCGAACTTTCTTTTCAACTTAGTGAAATTCTAAAACTAAAAATCCATAAAATTCACCATCGATACCCATTGTCCAAAGTATTTAAATTAGTTATATCCTGACAATCTCTAGGTACAACAATAAGTTCATCTTAGATTCAACAATGTATTCATTCAAGGCTTATAAACCAGGACATCATTCACATGACCTGTATCAGAAAGATATCAGCTTGATTTACTAAAGAATAATTTCTCTAAATTATTCAACGAAAACTTATGATTTTCAGTATGTTCGGTGCTTAGTCATTGAAAGAATTAAACCTCAACAAAATACAAATCATGGAAACACAATTTATTAGTTCCCAAATTTTCAAATTCAAAATCATTAAGTTCTTATTGCAATTTTAACAGTAGTCCTATCGAGGCTCCCAAAGTTCAAATGCATCGCTCAAATCTTAGATGCACACTACACTTCAATTATTTAACTCTTAAAGTGTAATTCGAATCTTTATTCCCCAATAACAATTATGAATAATTTCATTATTTGCAGAACCATATTCGTTAAATACATTCGGCTAAACTCAAGTTTCCTAAACACGTGAAAACTTAGCATTTCATTTAATTCCAAAGTCGAGATCTATAACATCAACTCATAACTCCAAATCATGAATAAATGTATATTATCCCAAGTAGAATTTTACATAGGTTATTTACCAAAGTTATTTAATCACGTCCTTTAGAGCTCGATTCAACATGATTTGTTGCCATCACATCCTTAGACTCTAATTTCAATAAATCAATATTTCACACTACGAAAGGACATCCAATTGTTCCCTATATATTCCAAAGGGAAATTCCTACTAAGCATCATCAGAAAACTTGGTAACATTCACTTTAACTTAACTTATCCAACATAATTATTACGTAGCTAACATTCATTGGGTTAAATATGTTTATTCCAATAGATTAGCTAGCATCTAAATATTTCAACTTATTTAAATCATAATGAGTAAAAGTTCACTAGTATAACCCATGATGTATTTGATATATTCCTCTAAGTCCATGAATATGAGACTTAGAGATACTATCACCAAATCACAATATACAACTTAATCCGATTTGACTGGATAATTTATGTATCAGTCGATGTTTATACCGATAAGGTCTCTTGTAGCAATGTATACATTCATCAATAAAGTTTGGTGCAATGAATGAACATGATGCTCATGTGTCAATTAAGACTCGTACAACATGACCAAATATAAGATATTCACTTGCGATCACACCTTCGGAGCGTCCATAGCTTGATCCTCTGTCAAGACATACACTCTGGCATGTCGGGGATCCGAAAATGCCTACGATGTACTACCCCCTATCTGTGAGTACTTCACTGTTGATGGGACTGGGTAGATCGATCAATGATGTAGCCGCGTCTGTCTCTGAGCACGTAACAGTAAAATGTATAAAAAATTCCAATATTATTGATTTCTCAAAAAATTTAAAAATATGATAGTGATAATTTGGATATAGGTACAAACTTTAATAGTGTGTAGGAGAATTGACTAGAACTATTTTGGAGAAAAAAATCAACAATATTATTATGTCCAAGTTTAAAATAAAAATCCAAATAATAATCTAGTCAAAATGAGTTCCAACATTAATACATGTTGATTGTCGGAATGCATTGGCCTCTTGAACTTTTGGCCACAGTTAGTGTGCTAGTTAGAGAGGGTACTTGAAATACTCTTCTCGGTGTCGTATGTCAGTTTCAGCCCTGATGGTTACTCCCATCAAATCCCCAAAGTTGGTGGTCTCAAAACACTACTAGGGCTTATTGGATCCGGTTGTTTAGACCTTTCTTGAAACGATGGAGCTTGAGAGTCTCGTCTGCCATGATACTCGGAGAATAAGTTCCCAAAGCATGGAACTTTGATGAATACTCTACTATTGAAATCTCATGAGTCTATGTTAGATTCTCGAACTCGCTCAGTTTCTGAAGTTGGACAGCGGTGGAAAGTACAGCTTCAAAAAGTGCCACGAAATCTTTGCCAGAAGATTTATCCGGTCTCTGTCATCGAACACTATCCCACCACGTTTTTGCTTGGTCTACAAGGAATGGTGTTGTTACAATGTTACTTCCACCTTGATCTCTTGGGGCACTTCAAACAACCTATGATGTTTTTCTACATCTTTCAGCCAATTATGGGCGCTTTCGGGTCGGAGTTACCATCGAAAGTCGGAAATTGATTTTTGCAAAGGGACTAATAGTGATACTTAATCACATGCGGTTGCGGTTGTGGCTGATTGGCAGCTGGGTTCACGAACCCTTGAAGAGTCATGGCCACGATGGTAGCTATGGCCATCAAGTCTTCACGACTTAAGCCAGCCCTTGGTTGTTGTGGAAGGGGTTGTCCGGCCATATCCTACAATTTCAGAAATATCTAAGGTTAATGTATAGGTAGAATAATAATAATCAAGATGCTTACAGAATAGCAAAGACGTGTTTGTAGAGGAATCAATTATTTTTATTGATTACGAGAAGGAAATTTGCATTAGTACAATGATGAAAATTGATTCCTAATATCTTTATTATAATAAGAGCTAGTCTATTATCTCTCCATCTTTTAGTTCTTCTTCAGCTTCTTCCATATGAGCATTCTCGGAATCCTCATCACGTTCTTCCTCAAGATTTTCCTCGAGGTCTTCCTCGGGATCGTCCTCGGGGATTTCTTCATATTGAGGGTAACATTTTTTAGATATATATTATCCTCTATGAGTTCCTAATTTTGGGTCTCAAGGGCTAGTGACTGAGCCTCCTTTTGCGCATGAGCTTGATTATTCTCAACTTCAACTTCATAAAGACCGACAAGTCTCGTATGGTCCTTGATAGTTTTTTTAGCTTCTCTTTATCACGTCTATGTAAGTTGGTATTCATTGAATATATATGAGCATGTGCTCTTGGTTAATAACAATTCAGTTTACTATGTATTTCCCTCGTTAGGGCCTCTCTATATTCGAATATATTGATTTTAGCTCACATGCTCCAATAATTTTTTTACGATTTTAACGATCCGTAAATTTGCTCCAAAAGTGGGTTGTATATAAAATTATTATTAGGGACAACCCAATAACTCCCCCACATCGAAATACTCATCATTCCAAGCCTTAAGTTTTCCTATTGTGATATCCGAAAATTAATTGTATTAATACAGAGTGATTATAATCTTTAATTGATTTTAATTGTGGTAATTATGAGATAATTACGGTGTTGAGACTCCGAAAGATTTTAATCCAGTATTGGGGTTGTCGGATCCAAGGGTTGAGATTTTATTCTCATTGAGGTGTTAAACCTTGGAATTCTGTTGGTAGTGGGATTTGGAGTCTAGGGAGCTTTGGATTGAGGTTTGTGATATAATTGAGTGAGTGTGAGATCATTATTGAACACATATTATTTTTAATGATTTATGATGCCAGTATTTGAAACTCGGGTTTTTGGGCCTTGGTACTATATATACCAAGTGACCCGGTGTCCAACTATTCTCCACTTCACTCCCTCTCTCCTCCTCCACCGCCTCTCCCCCCTTCCCATCCTTTCCCCATTTTTTCCCCTTGAAGAAGAAATCGACGGGGGCTCAATTCTAGATGGATTTTCGAGCAGATAGTTGGGTATTACTCTTCCCCTCTCTCTTATCTACGATTTGATAGTTATTTTGTAGAGTTTGATTAAGAATTGAGAAGGGCTTGAGTTTTTTGTTTTAAAGATTTTTGGTTGTTGAGATTGTGGAGTATTTATGGTGTTTCTTTAAGGATTTATGGAGTATTGGGGTTGGGTTTATGGATTTGGGAGTTTTTGCTCGGAAAAACGCCATTTTTGGTTGTTACGCTGATCGATCGGCAAGAGGGCGCCGATCGATCGCGCGTCGTTGGACAAAATGGATGACAATGAACGGTTCTGGCGATCGATCGAGCAAAACGACCGATCAATCGAGAACGTCTGGCGATCGATCGAGCGCTGTTGGCGATCGATCACGCGCCAGAAAAAAATTCGATGCAAAATTTTATGTGGCTCTCGATCGATCGAGAGATGTTGGCTGATTGATCGAGAGGCCAAGTGTTGTGAAAAAGTTTAGTTTGTCATGGAATCGATACATGCCTTGCCCAAATCTTTTATACATTTAATCATCAGTTAGGATGATAATTATGGAGGTTGAGTACGTGTTTGAGTCTGTGATTGTGATCACATAATATAGTGAATAATTCACTCGATCTCGGGGCAAACGCAGGATTCGCTCTTGCTATTGGATTATAAGGTACGTATAATGTACGAGCATAGTTAAATATATTATTGTCATGGGTAAATGAATAATATATTATTGTTGCGATGAATGGATATGGGTTAAGAATTGTGGTAATGTCGTTGTTGAGCGAGCAATGAGTATGATGCTGCCGTTGTTGAGTGAACAATGGTTATGATGCCGCAGTTGTTGAGCATGCGAGAGGTTAGAGTACCGCCGTTGTTGAGCGAGCATGTTATACGTTGTGATTAATTATGAAATTGTCGATTGAGATATATTTGATTTCTATAAATCATTATCAAAATGATTTAGCCATAACTGATTACGGAATCGGCATTTTGAGCATGAGTATAGTTAATCCTTGTAATAATTAACGGATTTGGAGTTTAATGATTTTGGTTATTGTGAGAACATGAACAGCATGAGAGATCTCATATGGTAATGGTATATACATGGAGTATTTTCTCAATTTGCAGTTTTATATTCTGTAAATTATAAATTGTGAGATTGATGATATTGAGATTGTGCTATTGGTATGCTCACCCCAATTGAAATGGGTAGAACATGTACAGCATTGTCGCTGGAGATGAGTTCGAGGTATGGAAGGACGGTGCTCCTAGGAGCTCAGTATCAGTGTTGGTATGAATAATACTTCTTATACAATTGATACACAGTTGTTGGTCCAGTGCTCGTCTGTGAGCATTTTGATATGTGTATATGGTTTGTATAAGGGTTGTGAGATTTCTCTTTTCATTTATGATTTGTATGCAATTTATTTAAAAGGAATTGCATGATGAATTGAGAATATGAGATGGTGCATTGTACAGCATACACTAGTACTAGTTGATTTGTGTTGGGAATGAATGAGAATATGATTAAGGTCAAAAACTTTATAGACATCATGCCTTTGTTATGGAAGCATATATAAGAATTCCTTAGTGATATGAATGTATGCACTCATATAGATGGTAAATGCACTAATGACGGGATCAGGACGTGTGGTTCCTTACACCTACAAATAAAGGCTTGAATTCTTGTTGTAAATCACACTTTAAATAATCTGCTTGGGCATTTTCGTGGCTTATTTCGGCAAGTAAAAATTCCTTGGTGTTTGGTTTAAGTAGTTACCATCGAAACTAAACTTTTACTCTAAAGTTCAGCTCCAGTTTTAGCTATAAAATTGGGATATGTCCGAAGAATTCTTAAAGTCTTAACTATTATATTTTAGTTTGTTGGTTATCATGATTTTATTTCTTTTAGTATATTGATAAAAGATTCAGTGTTATTTTTATTGTGAGTTTGTTCATTTTGGCAATGTGGATTATCAAATAAATTTTTTTTTTTAATAAATTACTTGTTTGGTACTTTGGGTCTTTGTTATAAAATAGTATTGGTAAAATAAGTAAAACTTAACAAATTTATTTTCAAACATAAATTGAATAAAAAAAATTTCCAATATTCTTGATTTCTCAAAAAAAAAAAAAATTTAAAATATGATAGTGATAACTTGGTAAAATAGGTACAGACTTTAATATTGTGGTAAGAGAATTGACTAGAACGATTTTGGCGAAAAATATCAACAATATTAAATTCTCCAATTTTAAAGTAAAAATCTAAATAATAATTTAATCAAAATAAGTTTCAACATTAATCAAAATAAGTTCTTTTTAAATTTTAATTTAAATAAATATTATATCTTTTGTCATGCTTTGGAGTGGCATGCAATAAATTGCATATGTCTATCTTAAAATATTAACCAATCACCAGATAAAATATATATATTCTATTGAAACATATTATGGAAATAAAAATTTGAAATATTACAATAAGGCATGTTAAAAGAATATATCCTTATCACTTCCTACCTATCAACTTAGTCGCCTAGTTTAGGGAAGATGTGGTCAGGGACGTAGCCAGGATTTTATATTGGGGGGGCTGAGGCAAAGGCACTGCGGTGGTGAAGGAGGCTACAACCCCAGTGCGGGGGTTCGGGGCGGAGCCCCGAAATTTTTTTTGTATAAACACTTTATCGTATACTCGTAGCTTTTATTTATAATATCTTTCTCTATATACATAAGTTTTACTCACCATTTAATTCTTAATCTTCTGTATAAATATTTCATAATCCATTTAATCTAAATTTCAAATTAATATATACAATGGTTTAATATTAGATAGAAAAAAATATACCATAATTTTTTTATAAGAACTAGAGTTTACAAAAAAAATTATGTATAACCATATATTTTTAAAAATAAGCTTAAAATGGGACCAATAAGTATTAAATTCTTTTTAAAAATAATTTTAAAATTAAATTTTGTTTAAATAAATCAAAAAATATTATGTAATGAAAATCCAAAAGTTTATAAAA
The DNA here is from genome assembly GCA_907163345.1 of Haberlea rhodopensis. NCBI lineage: Eukaryota > Viridiplantae > Streptophyta > Magnoliopsida > Lamiales > Gesneriaceae > Haberlea > Haberlea rhodopensis. The sequence goes on along the minus strand of CAJQUN010002452.1, from coordinate 3,006 downwards.
TGACCTTCCTGGGTCTTGAACGGTTTATATTAGATAGAAAAAAATATACCATAATTTTTTTATAAGAACTAGAGTTTACAAAAAAAATTATGTATAACCATATTTTTTAAAAAATAAGCTTAAAATGGGACCAATAAGTATTAAATTCTTTTTAAATAATTTTAAAATTAAATTTTGTTTAAATAAATCAAAAAATTTATGTAATGAAAATCCAAAAGTTTTTAAAATGACCTTCCTGGGTCTTGAACTTGCGACCCTATACTTCAACATACCAACATCTCTCCACCTGCACCACACCCCTTCACACAGTAATCTTAGACAAAATATATATATAATAATTCTGGGCAGGGCTGGGTGGGCTGAAGCCCACCCAAGCCCACACTGTAGATCCGCCCCTGTATGTGTGATAAAATTTTGCTAGCTCATGAGTACAAGATATCTCCTATCTAGAACATGTAGGCATCCACCATCAATCATGCATAAGACCATCGATACACATACAGAAAAAACAAAAAAAAACATGCTGGAAAGAAACAAGCTCTCAAAATTTCAAAGTACAATTTTGTGAAGGAGGCTTTGCTGGTTGACATTGTTACGGTGTTTGGTTTCTTGGTTCCAGCGAGCTTTAGGTATTTCAAACTAAATAAAATATTTCAATACTAGAGTTGGATGCTTCATCCTGTTTGGTAAATTTGTCTTCGCTGAAATATGATGGATTGTAATCTACTCAACTAATATCCTAGTTGGTTGGTTTATTTGACCAAGAGCGTTTTACCACTGATAATTTTAACAGTCAAAACTCTTGATGTCGTGCACCGAGATCAGGGTCAGTAACATTGGCGATGTTCCCAATTAACATTTGAAAACAAGTCCCGGAGTACATACTTTATCAGAAATCAGTCTTTTATTCCATAAATATGTTTTACAACTTTAAATTTACATATTCTCAAAAGATTCTAAACATAATAATTCAGCGGAAGCTTATAACTTTTTAATATATTGGGATCCTGACAGTGGATGGTGTTGTTCCTCGTTTTCAACTTCTGATTATATGGGGTGGAAGGTAGGGGTTAGCATTTGGGGAAATACTCAGCAAGCAGGAGCCAATCGAATGTGAAGAAAGAATTCCTAAATACGAAATTAAACTTGCTTTATAATATTCGTTAAAATTGTTAAGGCATCACATTTAATAGTATTTCTTGAAAATCTTTTATGTTGAGGTTTCAAACCTAAAGTAATATAATTAGTGAATTTCGCATGCGCCCCCATTGAAAAAAGTTTATCTGCCCATACTATATATTAGCTAATTCTCTCCTATATCTTTCAACCGTATAAGTGAAAAAGCAAAATTCGAACTACCAATTGAAAAAAGAGTAGTTTGGCTACCATCATTAGGTTCTCTGTCATTCTTAGTCATATGCCTAAGTAAATGACACATCCAACCCCAAGAAGCATATGTAAACTCATTTTTTACAAACTGCTTTTGTGCCATTTCTCTCAACATTTTCGACATCAAATAATTGACAAACATTACTAGTTTATTCTTGAAATTTTCTAGTAGACTATTCAACATTTGTGTATTTTTCTTCTTTATTTCATATTGATCAATTACATCATCATAACCCACATTAATGTAAGATGAATCGGCCATTATGCAATATTATCTAATAAACAAAACAAAAAAATGTTACCAAATATTTTGCCTTATGCCTTGTATTGCCAAATATTGAGAACAAAACTTCTTTCATCTTGCTTACATATGAGAATCGAGATGTTTAGACTTATAGAATTGATATTGAGAGCTTAGAGAATAGAGAAACGATAACATATTGTGAGGATAAATCCATTCTCCTCCACTCTATTATTCTTACCTTTTGAATGATTTTTAGGGGATTAGAGAAAATGAAAAGGTGGTTTTGATATTAAACCAGCTGATTTAAAGGTGGACTTTGGGGAACAAAAAGTGTGCCTCTGAATGAAAGGGGTGTGAGGATGGCAGCAAGGCTTTTACAAGCTACTGACAAGGAAATGACTGAATTCATCATTATTAATACCATGATTGTGTGAGGGGAGTCGCAGCTTCCGGCAAGAAAGCTCCTACAGATGGTGTCCAGTACACAATACAGGGGCAACCAAGGTTTTTTGCGACATAGCTACATCATTATGGCAAGAAATGGAAACAAGTTGAAATGCAGTAGACCAAAACAAGATCTTTATTTTGCTCCATTTTCCTTCTACAAATCCATATTTTCCTGACACTTTCGCATCACAACCTGTTGATTTTCTTAGATTAGGCAGCCCATTTGATGGTTGTTCACATGTAAATCATGAGAAAAACAAGAAGATAGGACAACAACATAATCTTTTCCTCGATGTGGTGCCAAACGAACTAGTATATAGAATGTTAAGCTCCCAATAAACGTTAGCCAATCTATTTCTTCCTCTCCGTATTTTATCTTTCTTTTATTACTTTAACCATCAACATATATCATTTTGTTAAATAATCTCTCAAATACATTTAGAAGATAGGACAGCCACATTATCTTTATCTGGCCACGGTACCAAACGAACTAGTTACAAAACGCTAAGCTTCTTGTAAACGTTAGCCAATCTATTTCAATGAAATATTTCTTCCTCTCTGTATTTTCTCTCTTTTTTTACTTTAACCATCATACATATATAATTTGTAAATAATCTCTCAAAATGCATTTAAGAAAACACCTGAAATAAACCAAACATTGCGGAAGTTTCTCTAACCACGGGAACCCAAAAGATCATTCACAGTTTGATTCAGTACTGAACCACAGAATATGCTGGAATGCAGCGGCAAGGAATTATGTTTACAAAAAGAAGCATATGAATGTATTAAAAGAATATGAATAAGAGGGGAAAAATAGATGTACAAGAAAATTTTGCGCAAGGAAAATTGGTGTATAAACTATAAACATTTAGCGTTCGATCAACCAGTAGACTAAGGGTTGTCTAGTGAAAGGCCAAATATACAGC
>CAJQUN010002451.1:0-26570 GCA_907163345.1 Haberlea rhodopensis | reverse complement strand
CATTCTTATATACACATGATATGCATGGATTGCATGATTTAGCGATTTTTGATGTGTACTATGATGAAAGTAAACTGTGACGGATTTAGACTTGTGCGAGGATACCGATGCGAGTACACAGGTACTGAAGTATGACAAGAAGTGCTTGATTTCTAAACACTCCTTACATTGTTGGTGTGTGTGTAATGGGGCGCCTGTGCGAGCCGGGATGATTCGAATGAGTGTCATCATACAGATGGTAAAGTCATTACCTTGAGCTGTATAACGGTACGTAAAATTTTACTGCTGGCTTTTATGGTAAGCACGCATTTTAATTTCGAGGTCGAAATTTATTAGTTTGGGGAGAATTGTGATGTCCGGAATAATTATTAATTGTCAAATGGATTTAATTATGATATTTTATGATATCTCGGGATTTAATTTTGAGTATCGGATTTTGGAACGGAGTTGGGATAACTGGTTCCGGGATTGAATTTATAACTTTGGATTGAACTTGTGGAGTAAATTAAATTCAAGGAGATTATAAATTATTGGGAATGTCATTTTAGTCTGGGATGAGAATTAATAATTCTGGGGTAACTTTGCGATGCAAGAAAAAATTGCATGATTTAAATTGAGGAATAATTTGTCTTTTATTTTAATAAAGAAAGGAAAAAAAGGGGATGAATAAAAGTTAGAGTATTGGGTTTAATTTTTTAAAAGGGGAGATTAAATCCTACACACACACTACACCCTCTACACACACTACACACATCGGTTCTCCCCTTCCCCAAACCCCAAACCCGTCGCCCCTTCTCTCTCTCTCTCGCCGGTAGGGTTCGTTTTTGGCCAATGGAATTCGATTTTATTGCCATGAAATTGTTGGGTATGAAGTTTCCTAACATCCTACACCTTTTACCTCTCTTGTATTCGAATTTTGGTTGAGTTTTGTGGGTTTTTGTGTTCGAAAATTTGAGATGTAAATGTTTGAAATTTGTGGTTGTGTTGGGGGCGAAATTATTGCTTGTTTTGGGGCTAATGATTTTCGAAATTATTGCTTGTTTTGTGGCTGCCTATATTTCGAAAATATGGGCTATGTTGAGGCTTGTAAAGATGCTTTTATGATGTTTGATAAAATGCTTGAGTGGTGTTCTTGTGTTGGTTAAAAGCCTTACTAATGGTGTGGTGAATAGCTAACATTTATGGCTCATAATTTGAGAGTATTCTAATTGGATTTAAACATTTGTTTTGAAGGATGAAGATTGTTTTATTGTTGTATGTGGGTATATGTTGGGATTGGTAGTTAGATGAAGTATTGTCAATGAAGAATGATAACTTGAATTGGTATAGCGGGTTAAGGCGGTTATGTGACTCACTTTATTGAATGATTAATTGTTAGAAGGGAATTGTTGATTTGTGCATTGGCTAGTATTATTGTTGGTTAAAAAGAAAATGAAGATTAAAATCATGCATGAAATGTGTTTGTTAATAGGCTTAAATGAGATTCAAGTGTGGGTCTAAGTCTTGTTAGTGGGGGAAAATGACTAACTTCTATGGCTTGTAGCCATTGTGATATTTGGTGGTGTTGGGCTATGGTATGAGATGTGTTACAATTGGAAGCATGTGTAGTGTGTAAATAAATGGGTTAGATGCATGCTAGTATGTATTATAACATGGAATAGAGTTATGGTGATATTTATGCTCAAATGGATATCATAGCATGTATTAATGATTTATGTCACTTTATTGAGTTACTAATCTTAATAGTGAGTTCTAAATCAAGAATTTTGGAATCCAATGCATCATTTAATTTGTTAAAGTTGAATTTAATCAATGGCAATTTTATTATTATATTGGGATTAAGGGGAATTGGATTTTAATGGTAGAATATCTTATCTACATAGATCCTTTCTTTCATGTCGTGGGTTGAATAACTTCGGTGTTGGTTGGGATGTTGGAAAATGTTAATTAGCTAAATTGAGTTTTGTTGTTGGGAGGTTGGATTATATGATATTATGGGCATAACTTTATGAATTAATATGAGATTTTGTAACGGAATATTGGTTATGAGGTAAACCCTTAGCGTGTTTGAGAATCCATTACGTAGAGCCTTCTTGACGCTTCTCGGTCACAACAAGGAAGGTGCCTTGACGGTAAACACAGATATAAGGTACGTAGGGACGTACGAACAAGTATAAAATGAATTATTTCATATTCCAGTATTCATGTATTGTTCACAATTGTGATGATGAATATAACCTCTTCGGCTATGGGAAGGCCGAGAGTCTTTGTGAGAGGCGGCCGTGTGCTCTTGCTTGTAAGGGTTTTGATGATTGATTGTGTTTTACAATTAAGTAACCTACTTGTTATTAAAAGGCTTAATTATGTTAAAGGGAGACTTCTCAAAGCTTCATGGGCCCAAACCCATGATTTAATTAATCCTTTTAATCATTTAATTAAGACTCCTCTTAATTATTTAATTCATCCAATGAATTTAATTTCCCTTCTCGATTTAATCTTTTGTGCGACCCGATAGGATCTTGTAATGTGTGGCAGTGACATAAATCCTCATTTTATGTCGCAAGCATGAGCGGTATCTAGCAACACATCAATGCTACCCAAATTACAGAATGTCAATGACTCGACATAACCTTTAGGAACATTTATGTAACTAATCCCTTTGTCCTTTGTGTTTAGATTGAACACGAGTCATGGATAGTCATACTCGTATATTCAATCTTATTTCTTGATCCCCAAGTAGAACTAGAATAAACGAATAAGCTCGATATCTCATATCGACTCATTCGAGCATGGCCATGCATTTTAGTTCTCACTTGATCAAGGGCCAAACACATCTCCTGTTATATAGGAGGGACAAATCCTATCTCGATCAGTCAACATCCCTCTACATAATTCGTAGTGTATCCATAGTCGCCTTTATAGTTACCCTGTTACGGTAACGTTTGACGATATCAAGATACATAACTCCTTATGTTGGGATCTCTGATGATCACAAGTCGTAAGGATTACATACATTATTATCACTATGAGAATTGCATATGACGATCATATAACTATCCATGTTGCATTCTCATGTGGGTCTGTCCAGTACATCTTCTCTAACATGTACCCATGTGTTGATTTGATATCTCATATCAATCAACACATACTAGATCTCTATGTATTATCATTATCCCTATTCATGATAATACTTGACTAGGACATCTTTAAGAATAATACAATATTATTCTAAGGACATTAACATATATATTAATTCACATTGCACAGTTAAAAAATAATATATATAATAATGAATTGCCATTCATAAATCCCAAAACATTGTATGTCTTAAACAATCATCTATGACTTGTCTTAGGGCATATCCCAACAAATCTCCCACTTGCACTAAGACCACTCAGACATATACCTAATGCCTAGAGATCTAGTATGACGATCATGCTTCTGCTGTGACAGTGGCTTCGTCAATGGGTCAGATACATTATCATCTGTTGGTACTTTGCATTTTTAACATCTCCCCTTTCAACGATTTCTCTCGAATGAAATGGGAAACGCTAAGTATGTGCTTGGATCGTTGGTGAGATCTTGGTTCCTTAGCCAATGCGATCGCTCCATTGTTGTCACAATAGAGTTCTATCGATATTTAATGCTAGGCACCACTCCAGTTCAGAAATGAACTTCCTCATCCAACAGCTGCCTTGCCTAGCAATCCGATGCAGCAATATACTCAGCTTCCGTTGTAGAATCGGATCTGTTTCTTGCTTTGAACGCTTCCCAAGCTCACAGCACCTCCATTCCAGGCAAGACACACAGTATCCAGATATGCGATCGAGAAATCATCTTTGTGTCGGTTTGGAAGCTTGGCATCAGTGTAACCCATTACATTGAGCTCTTCCTCACCTTCCATAAATCAAGAATGTATCCTTATCCTTAGAGTCCTTCTCAGTACTATCAGGATATTCTTGACAACTGCAATCCAGTGACACTTCACCTGGATCAACTTGATTATTCTGCTCGGCAGGCGCAAAGCATACGATACAACAATCGGGATAGTACATATCATGGCAGACATGATAGATCCAATAGCTGACGCGTATGGAATCTTACTCATGCGTTGTCTCTCATCTGGTGTTGAAGGACACTGTTCCTTCGAGAGATAAATACCATGTGTCATAGGCACGAATCCTTTCTTGGATTCTTGCATGCTAAACCTTTTAAGCACCTTGTCTATGTATGTACTTTGACTTAGACCAAGAAGCCTTCTCGATCTATCTCTATAGATCTTGATTCCTAATACATAGGTGGCTTCTCCTAAGTCTTTCATCGAAAAGCAATTCCCTAGCCAAATCTTTACAGATTGCAAGGCAGGGATATCATTTCCAATAAGAAGTATGTCATCTACATACAACACTAGGAAAATGATTACGCTCCCACTGACCTTCTTGTAGACACAAGGTTCATCTTCATTTTTGATAAAACCAAACTCTTTGATTGCATCATCAAAACGAAGATTCCAACTCCGAGAAGCTTGCTTCAATCCATAAATGGATCGTTGTAGCTTGCATATCTTTCCAGCATCCTTTGGATCGACAAAACCCTCGGGCTGTGTCATGTACACATCCTCGAGCAGATTTCCATTAAGGAAAGCTGTTTTGACATCCATCTGCCAGATTTCATAATCATGAAATGCAGCTATTGCAAGTAAGATCCTTATGGATTTAACCATGGCCACTGGTGAAAAGGTTTCATCATAGTCAATACCATGAATTTGTTTGAATCCTTTTGCAACCAGCCGACCTTTATAGGTTTGTACGTTACCATCCATATCGGTCTTTTTCTTGAAAATCCATTTGCACCCTATGGGTCGTACCCCTTCAGGTGGATCAACCAAAGTCCATACTTGGTTTGCATACATGGATTCCATCTCAGATTTCATGGCCTCTTGCCATTTCTCAGAATCATTGCCCATTATAGCTTGTTGATAAGATGACGGCTCATCCTCATCAATAAGTAGTAAGTCACCTTGTTGAGTCACAAGAAATCCATATCTCTGTGGCTCCCGGTGTTCTCTTACAGACCTACGCTGGGCTTGTGTCTCTTGAGCAGGTACTTCTTCCACAACAGCTTGTGGTGCCTGCTCTGTTTCCATCTCAATCTCAGGTTCAGTGTTTTCTTGTGGTTGAACTTCACTAAGTTCTATTTTTCTCCCACTGGTTTTTCTAGAAATAAATTCTCTTTCAAGAAATACACCAGTCCGAGCAACAACTACTTTGTTCTCGGTGGGATAATAGAAATAGTATCCTTTCGTTTCCTTAGGATACCCCACAAATAAACACTTATCAGATTTGGGTCCAAGTTTGTTAGTGGCGTGACGTCTAACGAAAGCCTCACAACCCCAAATCTTCATAAAAGACATACTAGTAGGACGCTTCCCAGTCCATATCTCATATGGTGTCTTTTCCACTGATTTAGATGGAACACGGTTCAGTAAGAAAATCGCTGTTTCTAGAGCGTGTCCCCAAAACGATATCGGAAGATCTGCATGACTCATCATTGATCTAACCATGTCTAACAAGGTTCGATTTCTCCTCTCGGATACACCATTCCATTGTGGAGTATACGGAGGAGTGAGTTGTGGGACTATCCCACACTCCTTTAGATAGTCATGAAACTCTTGGCTTAAGTATTCACCTCCTCGATCTGATCGAAGGATTTTGATACTTTTGCCAAGTTGGTTTTGTACTTCATTCTTGAAATCTTTGAACTTTTCAAAGGTTTCATGCTTATGTTTCATTAGGTACACATACCCATATCTACTGAGGTCATCAGTAAATGTAACGAAGTATTGAAAACCACCTCTAGCTTGTGTACTTATTGGTCCACATACATCACTATGTATTAGTCCCAATAAAACATTTGCCCTTTCAACATGTCCCTTGAAAGGGGCTTTAGTCATCTTGCCCATTAAACAAGATTCGCATGTTTCATATGATTCAAAATCAAATGAATCTAATACTCCATCCTTATGAAGTTTAGATATGCGGTTCTCGTTTATGTGGCCCAAGCGACAGTGCCAGAGATAAGTCGGATTACAATCATTATTTTTAATCCTTTTAGTATTTATGTTATAGATAGGCATATCAAGATTTAATACATAAAGACCATTCACCATTTGTGCACTAGCATAAAACATATCATTTAAATAAATAGAACAACAGTTGTCCTTTATTATAAATGAAAAACCATACTTGTCTAAACAAGAAATAGAAATAATGTTTTTAGTAATTGAAGGCACAAAATAACAGTCTTTTAAAATCAAGATAAACCAGAAGGTAAAGCTAAATGATAATCTCCTATAGCTAATGCAGCAACTCTTGCTCCATTTCCAACTCGGAGATCAACTTCACCTTTCGCCAATGTCCTACTCCTTTTGAGATCCTGCACATTTACACAAATGTGAGATCCACATCCAGTATCTAATACCCATGATGAAGAAGTAGATAAATTGACTTCTATAACAAAAATACCTGAAGCGGAAGTCACACTTCCTTTCTTTAGATCCTCCAGATATACTTTGCAGTTTCTTTTCCAATGGCCGGTCTCACCGCAATGGAAACAGTTCCCTTCCTTTGCTATCCCTCCCTTTGGCTTCAGTGCAAAGACTTTGGCTTAGATTTACAAAGACCTTCTTTGCTTTCTTGTTGCCTTTAGCTTTGGCCCTTCCTTTGCCTTATTCACAATAAGACATTTGTGGCCTTAGTCTTCTTAGTATTTGCTTCATATGTTCTCAACATACCAAGCAACTGTGGTAGAGTCTTTTCCATGTCAGTCATATTGTAATTTACTACAAATTGACTGAAGCTTTCAGGCAACGATTGCAAGATCACATCGGTGGCCAACTCTTGGTCCAATGAAACCCCAGCTTGTCCAGATTCTCAATGTACCCAATCATCTTGAGCACATGAGTTCCAACTAAGCTTCCTTCTACCATCCTGCACTGGAATAACGCTTTAGAGACGTCATACCTCTCTTGTCTTGCTTGCTGTTGGTACAACTGCTTTAAGTGTTCGATCATATCGAACGCCTCCATTTCCTCATGTTGCTTCTGAAGCTCAGAGTTCATGGTGGCAAGCATGAGGCACCCAACATCAAGTGCGTCACTTTGATGCTTCTTGTAAGCATCTTTTCGGCTCTTGTAGCCGTTAGGGGAGGTTCCTCAGCGGGTAAGGTTCCTCTAGGACATATTGTTTCTTTTCTTGTTTGAGGACTATCCTCAAGTTCCTATGCCAGTCTAGGAAATTTGTCCCATTTAATTTGTCCTTCTCAAGGACCGATCGCAGTGATAAAGTGCTTGTAACGTTGTTAGTTGCCATGGATATCTACAATATAAATATGCAAAATAAGTTTATGATTTAATCATTTAACATGGTCTTATATTAAATGATACTCCCACTATTTTGTTTAAAAAAATATCAACCCTCGAAACCTTTAGTGGGCCAAGATCCATATTTCGCTTAATCTTGAGTTAGCTTTGGCTAATCGCCCAAGACTCGGTTATTTAGGTAGACAACACTTTGTCAATTACATCACATATAATTCTTGGATAGTTGGACGAACAACGCTTTGTTCATTCATCAAATGAATTATTATCCAACCCATGCCTCTAGGTTCCCAATCCTATTGAGATAACCTAGTTAAGTCGTACCCAATTAAAGTATAACATATCACTTTTATCCTTTCGCGCCTTACTAAGATTGCCACGGTGCTTTGCTTTGGCAAACCCACACATGTACAATCGAAGTTTTGACGAGTACTTTTATTTTGGAAGGCATCTAAAACTTAATATTTTAGAGGGATTTATTGATCTCATGATTTTGATAATTTAAAATATGTCCACTACATATAGTGTATACATATCTACATATATGTGTAATACTATTATCAAATAAAACATAAGATAAATCATGCATCAACATACATAATTAACGTGACATGGTTATAGCCCCTACTAACGATTTTCTCAAGCCAATGAGAAAATCCTAAGAGTCAACCTAAGGTAACTTCACAAGCACCTTCCTTTGGCTCCAATTTGTGAATGGCCTCCTCATCCCGGCACGATGCTCCATCTTCATTGATCCCCATCAACAATAAAATATACACTATTTACAAGATATAGAATTCCTCGATTCACATTCGAGGGGAACATAGGGGATAACATTTAGAAAAAATAGAGAAGGCACGACACGCAGGTCGTATTATAAATTACAAACATCACAAATCCTATCTAATAGGTCAAAGGGCTATAACCATGCACCATGCTCAAACACACTACATGCATTAACATTTAATTAATAAATTCTAAACATTTTAAATTAATTCTAATTAAAACTGTAAAATAATTTTGAAAAATTATCGTACGCTCGGGACATCACATGCCACGAACTTAAGCGACTAAATCACGAACCACCATGGTTCGAACCAACAACCCACGGCTGGACCAATATGGGCCTAGGGTTCGAAACCCTAGCCCATGGCCGAGTCCGGCCATGGCGGGGGCGCGCGCTAGGGTTCCAAACCCTAGCCGCTTGCACCATTGTGATTTCGAGCCACTTGATTAAAACGGCCCAATTTGTTGAGCCGAGTTCAAAAACCATGATAGTGGTGGCTCAACCATGCTCGACCAAGGGTCGAACCCTAGCCTCTGTTAATGCTGCGTGCATAGGCATTATTGTGAGCCAAGTTCAAAACTTTAGCCTTGGACACTCATGCACCATTAGCCCAACGGTGACTCGAGGGTTCGAAACCCTAGCCCTATGGGTGTGGTCGATTTGTGATGGGGTGGTCGAAAACATCATTTGTTATGGTTTCGATCACGAATTATGGTATATAATACATTATTCATCAATTATATCAAATATAATTTTATGATGATTTCACAAATCAATTTAATCATATCATATATGATTATATACAGTTTTAATAGCATGCAATATTAATTCTAATATGATTAAACAATTTAACCACATAATCCGATATGAGCCTTGTACACGGCTCTGATACCACTGTAAGTAACCCCATGAGCATACAACGCAGCGGAATAAAATTTTGGATTACTAACACCGGATCTATACATAGGGATTCATATCGGATTAGAGAATTACAAGTGTCTACCCTTGTAGCGTGTTTGAAGCAGAATCCACGGAGCTGCACCACGTCCTACGCCTTCTCCGAGTCACTAGCAAAACTCGAATGGTTTTGCCTCAACGGTATCCACACGATCAAATCGAACGAAGGATGTTAAGAACAAGTTGCTAGACAAGTTCTAAACCAAAACAAGAAGCACACTCGATTCACAATCGAAGATGGCCGAAAAATCCACCAACCCCTTCGGCTTGTGAAGGCCGAGAGAGACTTTGTGGAGGCGGCCGAGAGCTTCTTTATTGTGTAGGTTGTTTATGAATGTTCTTCAAGTATTAATCTAATTAACCTTGTTAACAAATTATATATGATTAATTAAAGGCTTTCTTAAAGCTTCATGGGCTTAAGCCCATGATTTAATTAATCCTTATGATTATTAATTAAGACTCCTCTTAATTATTTAATTCATCCCATGAATTTAATTTCCCTTCTCGATTTAATCTTTTGTGCGACCCGATAGGATCTCGTAATGTTGGCAGTGACATAAAATCTCATTTTATGTCGCAAGCATTGAGCGGTATCTAGCAACACATCGATGCTACCCAAATTACAAGAATGTCAATGACTCGACATAACCTTTAGAACTTGTGATAATATTAATCATGTAACTTAATCCCTTTGTCCTTTGTGTTTAGATTGAACACGAGTCATGGAATAGTCATACTCGTATATTCAATCTTTATTTCTTGATCCCCAAGTAGAACTAGAATAAACGAATAAGCTCGATATCTCATATCGACTCATTCGAGCATGGCCATGCATTTTAGTTCTCACTTGATCAAGGGCCAAACACATCTCCTGTTATATAGGAGGGACAAATCCTATCTCGATCAGTCAACATCCCTCTACATAATTCGTAGTGTATCCAATAGTCGCCTTTATAGTATACCCTGTTACGGGTAACGTTTGACGATATCAAGATACATAACTCCTTATGTTGGGATCTCTGATGATCACAAGTCGTAAGGATTACATACATTATTATCACTATGAGAATTGCATATGACGATCATATAACTATCCATGTTGCATTCTCATGGTGGGTCTGTCCAGTACATCGTTCTCTAACATGTACCCATATGTTGATTTGATATCTCATATCAATGAACAATTCATCGATCAACACATACTAGTCTCTACGTATTATCATTATCCCTATTCATGATAATACTTGACTAGGGACATCTTTAAGAATAATACAATATTATTCTAAGGACATTAACATATATATTAATTCACAATGCACAGTTAAAAGAATAATATATAATAATGAATTGCCATTCATAAATCATAAACATTGTATGTCTTAAACAATCATCTAATGACTTGTCTTAGGGCATATCCCAACAAATCTCCCACTTGCACTAAGACCACTCAGACATATACCTAATGCCTAGAGATCTAGTATGACGATCATGCTTCTGCTGTGACAGCGGCTTCGTCAATGGGTCAGATACATTATCATCTGTTGGTACTTTGCATATTTTAACATCTCCCCTTTCAACGATTTCTCGAATGAAATGGAAACGCCTAAGTATGTGCTTGGATCTTTGGTGAGATCTTGGTTCCTTAGCCAATGCGATCGCTCCATTGTTGTCACAATAGAGTTCTATCGGATCTTTAATGCTAGGCACCACTCCAAGTTCAGAAATGAACTTCCTCATCCAAACAGCTTCCTTTGCTGCATCCGAGGCAGCAATATACTCAGCTTCCGTTGTAGAATCGGCTACTGTTTCTTGCTTTGAACTCTTCCAGCTCACAGCACCTCCATTTAGGCAATACACATATCCAGATTGCGATCGAAAATCATCTTTGTCGGTTTGGAAGCTTGCATCAGTGTAACCCATTACATTGAGCTCTTCCTCACCTCCATAAATCAAGAATGTATCCTTAGTCCTTCTCAAGTACTTCAGGATATTCTTGACAGCAATCCAGTGACCTTCACCTGGATCAACTTGATATCTGCTCGTCATGCTCAAAGCATACGATACATCGGGACGAGTACATATCATGGCATACATGATAGATCCAATAGCTGACGCGTATGGAATCTTACTCATGCGTTGTCTCTCATCTGGTGTTGAAGGACACTGTTCCTTCGAGAGATAAATACCATGTGTCATAGGCACGAATCCTTTCTTGGATTCTTGCATGCTAAACCTTTTAAGCACCTTGTCTATGTATGTACTTTGACTTAGACCAAGAAGCCTTCTCGATCTATCTCTATAGATCTTGATTCCTAATACATAGGTGGCTTCTCCTAAGTCTTTCATCGAAAAGCAGTTCCCTAGCCAAATCTTTACAGATTGCAAGGCAGGGATATCATTTCCAATAAGAAGTATGTCATCTACATACAACACTAGGAAAATGATTACGCTCCCACTGACCTTCTTGTAGACACAAGGTTCATCTTCATTTTTGATAAAACCAAACTCTTTGATTGCATCATCAAAACGAAGATTCCAACTCCGAGAAGCTTGCTTCAATCCATAAATGGATCGTTGTAGCTTGCATATCTTTCCAGCATCTTTGCATCGATCAAAACCCTCGGGCTGTGTCATGTACACATCCTCGAGCAGATTTCCATTAAGGAAAGCTGTTTTGACATCCATCTGCCAGATTTCATAATCATGAAATGCAGCTATTGCAAGTAAGATCCTTATGGATTTAACCATGGCCACTGGTGAAAAGGTTTCATCATAGTCAATACCATGAATTTGTTTGAATCCTTTTGCAACCAGCCGACCTTTATAGGTTTGTACGTTACCATCCATATCGGTCTTTTTCTTGAAAATCCATTTGCACCCTATGGGTCGTACCCCTTCAGGTGGATCAACCAAAGTCCATACTTGGTTTGCATACATGGATTCCATCTCAGATTTCATGGCCTCTTGCCATTTCTCAGAATCATTGCCCATTATAGCTTGTTGATAAGATGACGGCTCATCCTCATCAATAAGTAGTAAGTCACCTTGTTGAGTCACAAGAAATCCATATCTCTGTGGCTCCCGGTGTTCTCTTACAGACCTACGCTGGGCTTGTGTCTCTTGAGCAGGTACTTCTTCCACAACAGCTTGTGGTGCCTGCTCTGTTTCCATCTCAATCTCAGGTTCAGTGTTTTCTTGTGGTTGAACTTCACTAAGTTCTATTTTTCTCCCACTGGTTTTTCTAGAAATAAATTCTCTTTCAAGAAATACACCAGTCCGAGCAACAACTACTTTGTTCTCGGTGGGATAATAGAAATAGTATCCTTTCGTTTCCTTAGGATACCCCACAAATAAACACTTATCAGATTTGGGTCCAAGTTTGTTAGTGGCGTGACGTCTAACGAAAGCCTCACAACCCCAAATCTTCATAAAAGACATACTAGGACGCTTCCCAGTCCATATCTCATATGGTGTCTTTTCCACTGATTTAGATGGAACACGGTTCAGTAAGAAAATCGCTGTTTCTAGAGCGTGTCCCCAAAACGATATCGGAAGATCTGCATGACTCATCATTGATCTAACCATGTCTAACAAGGTTCGATTTCTCCTCTCGGATACACCATTCCATTGTGGAGTATACGGAGGAGTGAGTTGTGGGACTATCCCACACTCCTTTAGATAGTCATGAAACTCTTGGCTTAAGTATTCTCCTCCTCGATCTGATCGAAGGATTTTGATACTTTTGCCAAGTTGGTTTTGTACTTCATTCTTGAAATCTTTGAACTTTTCAAAGGTTTCATGCTTATGTTTCATTAGGTACACATACCCATATCTACTGAGGTCATCAGTAAATGTAACGAAGTATTGAAAACCACCTCTAGCTTGTGTACTTATTGGTCCACATACATCACTATGTATTAGTCCCAATAAAACATTTGCCCTTTCAACATGTCCCTTGAAAGGGGCTTTAGTCATCTTGCCCATTAAACAAGATTCGCATGTTTCATATGATTCAAAATCAAATGAATCTAATACTCCATCCTTATGAAGTTTAGATATGCGGTTCTCGTTTATGTGGCCCAAGCGACAGTGCCAGAGATAAGTCGGATTACAATCATTATTTTTAATCCTTTTAGTATTTATGTTATAGATAGGCATATCAAGATTTAATACATAAAGACCATTCACCATTTGTGCACTAGCATAAAACATATCATTTAAATAAATAGAACAACAATTGTCCTTTATTATAAATGAAAAACCATACTTGTCTAAACAAGAAATAGAAATAATGTTTTTAGTAATTGAAGGCACAAAATAACAGTCTTTTAAAATCAATGATAAACCAGAAGGTAAAGCTAAATGATAATCTCCTATAGCTAATGCAGCAACTCTTGCTCCATTTCCAACTCGGAGATCAACTTCACCTTTCGCCAATGTCCTACTCCTTTTGAGATCCTGCACATTTACACAAATGTGAGATCCACATCCAGTATCTAATACCCATGATGAAGAAGTAGATAAATTGACTTCTATAACAAAAATACCTGAAGCGGAAGTCACACTTCCTTTCTTTAGATCCTCCAGATATACTTTGCAGTTCCTTT
This sequence comes from Haberlea rhodopensis, assembly GCA_907163345.1. NCBI lineage: Eukaryota > Viridiplantae > Streptophyta > Magnoliopsida > Lamiales > Gesneriaceae > Haberlea > Haberlea rhodopensis. The sequence continues at coordinate 12,841 of CAJQUN010002451.1, read as the reverse complement.
TCCAATGGCCGGTCTCACCGCAATGGAAACAGTTCCCTTCCTTTGCTATCCCTCCCTTTGGCTTCAGTGCAGAAGACTTTGGCTTAGATTTAGCAAAGACCTTCTTTGCTTTCTTGTTGCCTTTAGCTTTGGCCCTTCCTTTGCCCTTATTCACAATAAGGACATTTGTGGCCTTAGTCTTCTTAGTATTTGCTTCATATGTTCTCAACATACCAAGCAATTGTGGTAGAGTCTTTTCCATGTCAGTCATATTGTAATTTACTACAAATTGACTGAAGCTCTCAGGCAACGATTGCAAGATCACATCGGTGGCCAACTCTTGGTCCAATGGAAAACCCAGCTTGTCCAGATTCTCAATGTACCCAATCATCTTGAGCACATGAGTTCCAACTAAGCTTCCTTCTACCATCCTGCACTGGAATAACGCTTTAGAGACGTCATACCTCTCTTGTCTAGCTTGCTGTTGGTACAACTGCTTTAAGTGTTCGATCATATCGAACGCCTCCATTTCCTCATGTTGCTTCTGAAGCTCAGAGTTCATGGTGGCAAGCATGAGGCACCCAACATCAAGTGCGTCACTCTGATGCTTCTTGTAAGCATCTTTTTCGGCTCTTGTAGCCGTTAGGGGAGGTTCCTCAGCGGGTAAGGGTTCCTCTAGGACATATTGTTTCTTTTCTTGTTTGAGGACTATCCTCAAGTTCCTATGCCAGTCTAGGAAATTCGTCCCATTTAATTTGTCCTTCTCAAGGACCGATCGCAGTGATAAAGTGCTAGTAACGTTGTTAGTTGCCATGGATATCTACAATATAAATATGCAAAATAAGTTTATGATTTAAATCATTTAACATGGTCTTATATTAAATGATACTCCCACTATTTTGTTTGAAAAATATCAACCCTCGAAACCTTTAGTGGGCCAAGATCCATATTTCGCCTAATCTTGAGTTAGCTTTGGCTAATCGCCCAAGACTCGGTTATTTAGGTAGACAACACTTTGTCAATTACATCACATATAATTCTTGGATAGTTGGACGAACAACACTTTGTTCAATTCATCAAATGAATTATAATCCAACCCATGCCTCTAGGTTCCCAATCCTATTGAGATAACCTAGTTAAGTCGTACCCAATTAAAGTATAACGGATATCACTTTTATCCTTTCGCGCCTTACTAAGATTGCCACGGTGCTTTGCTTTGGCAAACCCACACATGTACAATCGAAGTTATTGACGAGTACTTTTATTTTGGAAGGCATCTAAAACTTAATATTTTAGAGGGATTTATTGATCTCATGATTAATTTGATAATTTAAAATATGTCCACTACATATAGTTGTATACATATCTACATATATGTGTAATACTATTATCAAACTAAAACATAAGATAAATCATGCATCAACATACATAATTAAACGTGACATGGTTATAGCCCCTACTAATGATTTTCTCAAGCCAATGAGAAAATCCTATGAGTCAACCTAAGGTAACTTCACAAGCACCTTCCTTTGGCTCCAATTTGTGAATGGCCTCCTCATCCCGGCACGATGCTCCATCTTCATTGATCACCATCAATAAAATAAACTACACTATTTACAAGATATAGAATTCCTCGATTCACATTCGAGGGGAACATAGGGGAGGGATTACATTTAGAATGAAATAGAGAAAGGCACGACACGCAGGTCGTATTATAAATTACAAACATTCACAAATCCTATCTAATAGGTCAAAGGGCTATAACCACGCACCATGCTCAAACAACACATAAAGCATGCATTAACATTTAATTAATTAAATTCTAAACATTTTAAATTTAATTCTAATTAAAACTGTAAAATAATTTTTGAAAAATTATCGTACGCTCGGGACATCACATGCCACGAACTAAAGCGACTAAAACACGAACCACCATGGGTTCGAAAACCTAGCCACAAGGCTGGACCATGCATGGGCCTAGGGTTCGAAACCCTAGCCCATGACCGGCCGTCCACACGTGACCATGCGGCAACATCGAACCGTGGGTCCTAACCCTAATCCCTTTGCGCCGGCCGTCTTGATGTCTGTCGAGCCAAAAGGTTCCAAACCTAGCCATGAGTCACGGTTCCAACCATGTTCGATCCATGAGCATGGCGGCTTGACCATCTCGAGCCACTTTAGACTTTATCGAGCCAAAGGGTTCTAAACCCTAATTGGTACGGCGGCTCGCCCACGCTCAAGCCAAGGGTTCGAACCCTAGCCCTTAAGCGCGCGGCTCGGCCATGCACGGCCAAGGGTTCGAAACCCTAGCTTATGCGGCGGCCGTGAGCCATGGGAAGCTAACATCTCGATTTTACGCTTTCATGTATCGTATACAATTATTCGCCAATTATATCAAATACAATTATACGATGATTTTCACAAACTCATTTATTTCATATCATATATGAATTAAACAGTTTTAATAGCATGCAATATTAATTCTAATATGATTAACACAATTTAATCACATAAATCCGATATGAGCCTTGTACACGGCTCTGATACCACTGTAAGTAACCCCATGAGCATACAACGCAGCGGAATAAAATTTTGGGATTACTAACACCGATCTATACATAGGGATTCATATCGGATTAGAGAATTACAAGTGTCTTACCCTTGTAGCGTGTTTGAAGCAGAATCCACGGAGCTGCACCACGTCCTACGCCTTCTCCGAGTCACTAGCAAAACTCGAATGGTTTTGCCTCAACGGTATCCACACGATCAAATCGGGTGAAGGGATAGTTTAAGAACAAGTTGCTAGACAAGTTCTTAAACCAAACAAAGCACACTCGATTCACAATCAAATGGCCGGAATCCACCACAACCTCTTCGGCTATGAAGAAGGCCGAGAGCTTTGGAGAGGCGGCCGATGCTTGTGTTTTTGGGTTTGGAATGTTGTCTTCAAGTCTTAATCTAATTAAACCTTGTTACAATTATATATGATTAATTAAAGGCTTTCTTAAAGCTTCATGGGCTTAAGCCCATGATTTAATTAATCCTTATGATTATTAATTAAGACTCCTCTTAATTATTTAATTCATCCCATGAATTTAATTTCCCTTCTCGATTTAATCTTTTGTGCGACCCGATAGGATCTCGTAATGTTGGCAGTGACATAAAATCTCATTTTATGTCGCAAGCATTGAGCGGTATCTAGCAACACATCGATGCTACCCAAATTACAAGAATGTCAATGACTCGACATAACCTTTAGAACTTGTGATAATATTAATCATGTAACTTAATCCCTTTGTCCTTTGTGTTTAGATTGAACACGAGTCATGGAATAGTCATACTCGTATATTCAATCTTTATTTCTTGATCCCCAAGTAGAACTAGAATAAACGAATAAGCTCGATATCTCATATCGACTCATTCGAGCATGGCCATGCATTTTAGTTCTCACTTGATCAAGGGCCAAACACATCTCCTGTTATATAGGAGGGACAAATCCTATCTCGATCAGTCAACATCCCTCTACATAATTCGTAGTGTATCCAATAGTCGCCTTTATATAGTTACCCTGTTACGGGTAACGTTTGACGATATCAAGATACATAACTCCTTATGTTGGGATCTCTGATGATCACAAGTCGTAAGGATTACATACATTATTATCACTATGAGAATTGCATATGACGATCATATAACTATCCATGTTGCATTCTCATGGTGGGTCTGTCCAGTACATCGTTCTCTAACATGTACCCATATGTTGATTTGATATCTCATATCAATGAACAATTCATCGATCAACATATACTAGTCTCTACGTATTATCATTATCCCTATTCATGATAATACTTGACTAGGGACATCTTTAAGAATAATACAATATTATTCTAAGGACATTAACATATATATTAATTCACAATGCACAGTTAAAAGAATAATATATAATAATGAATTGCCATTCATAAATCATAAACATTGTATGTCTTAAACAATCATCTAATGACTTGTCTTAGGGCATATCCCAACAAATCTCCCACTTGCACTAAGACCACTCAGACATATACCTAATGCCTAGAGATCTAGTATGACGATCATGCTTCTGCTGTGACAGCGGCTTCGTCAATGGGTCAGATACATTATCATCTGTTGGTACTTTGCATATTTTAACATCTCCCCTTTCAACGATTTCTCGAATGAAATGGAAACGCCTAAGTATGTGCTTGGATCTTTGGTGAGATCTTGGTTCCTTAGCCAATGCGATCGCTCCATTGTTGTCACAATAGAGTTCTATCGGATCTTTAATGCTAGGCACCACTCCAAGTTCAGAAATGAACTTCCTCATCCAAACAGCTTCCTTTGCTGCATCCGAGGCAGCAATATACTCAGCTTCCGTTGTAGAATCGGCTACTGTTTCTTGCTTTGAACTCTTCCAGCTCACAGCACCTCCATTTAGGCAATACACATATCCAGATTGCGATCGAAAATCATCTTTGTCGGTTTGGAAGCTTGCATCAGTGTAACCCATTACATTGAGCTCTTCCTCACCTCCATAAATCAAGAATGTATCCTTAGTCCTTCTCAAGTACTTCAGGATATTCTTGACAGCAATCCAGTGACCTTCACCTGGATCAACTTGATATCTGCTCGTCATGCTCAAAGCATACGATACATCGGGACGAGTACATATCATGGCATACATGATAGATCCAATAGCTGACGCGTATGGAATCTTACTCATGCGTTGTCTCTCATCTGGTGTTGAAGGACACTGTTCCTTCGAGAGATAAATACCATGTGTCATAGGCACGAATCCTTTCTTGGATTCTTGCATGCTAAACCTTTTAAGCACCTTGTCTATGTATGTACTTTGACTTAGACCAAGAAGCCTTCTCGATCTATCTCTATAGATCTTGATTCCTAATACATAGGTGGCTTCTCCTAAGTCTTTCATCGAAAAGCAATTCCCTAGCCAAATCTTTACAGATTGCAAGGCAGGGATATCATTTCCAATAAGAAGTATGTCATCTACATACAACACTAGGAAAATGATTACGCTCCCACTGACCTTCTTGTAGACACAAGGTTCATCTTCATTTTTGATAAAACCAAACTCTTTGATTGCATCATCAAAACGAAGATTCCAACTCCGAGAAGCTTGCTTCAATCCATAAATGGATCGTTGTAGCTTGCATATCTTTCCAGCATCCTTTGGATCGACAAAACCCTCGGGCTGTGTCATGTACACATCCTCGAGCAGATTTCCATTAAGGAAAGCTGTTTTGACATCCATCTGCCAGATTTCATAATCATGAAATGCAGCTATTGCAAGTAAGATCCTTATGGATTTAACCATGGCCACTGGTGAAAAGGTTTCATCATAGTCAATACCATGAATTTGTTTGAATCCTTTTGCAACCAGCCGACCTTTATAGGTTTGTACGTTACCATCCATATCGGTCTTTTTCTTGAAAATCCATTTGCACCCTATGGGTCGTACCCCTTCAGGTGGATCAACCAAAGTCCATACTTGGTTTGCATACATGGATTCCATCTCAGATTTCATGGCCTCTTGCCATTTCTCAGAATCATTGCCCATTATAGCTTGTTGATAAGATGACGGCTCATCCTCATCAATAAGTAGTAAGTCACCTTGTTGAGTCACAAGAAATCCATATCTCTGTGGCTCCCGGTGTTCTCTTACAGACCTACGCTGGGCTTGTGTCTCTTGAGCAGGTACTTCTTCCACAACAGCTTGTGGTGCCTGCTCTGTTTCCATCTCAATCTCAGGTTCAGTGTTTTCTTGTGGTTGAACTTCACTAAGTTCTATTTTTCTCCCACTGGTTTTTCTAGAAATAAATTCTCTTTCAAGAAATACACCAGTCCGAGCAACAACTACTTTGTTCTCGGTGGGATAATAGAAATAGTATCCTTTCGTTTCCTTAGGATACCCCACAAATAAACACTTATCAGATTTGGGTCCAAGTTTGTTAGTGGCGTGACGTCTAACGAAAGCCTCACAACCCCAAATCTTCATAAAAGACATACTAGGACGCTTCCCAGTCCATATCTCATATGGTGTCTTTTCCACTGATTTAGATGGAACACGGTTCAGTAAGAAAATCGCTGTTTCTAGAGCGTGTCCCCAAAACGATATCGGAAGATCTGCATGACTCATCATTGATCTAACCATGTCTAACAAGGTTCGATTTCTCCTCTCGGATACACCATTCCATTGTGGAGTATACGGAGGAGTGAGTTGTGGGACTATCCCACACTCCTTTAGATAGTCATGAAACTCTTGGCTTAAGTATTCTCCTCCTCGATCTGATCGAAGGATTTTGATACTTTTGCCAAGTTGGTTTTGTACTTCATTCTTGAAATCTTTGAACTTTTCAAAGGTTTCATGCTTATGTTTCATTAGGTACACATACCCATATCTACTGAGGTCATCAGTAAATGTAACGAAGTATTGAAAACCACCTCTAGCTTGTGTACTTATTGGTCCACATACATCACTATGTATTAGTCCCAATAAAACATTTGCCCTTTCAACATGTCCCTTGAAAGGGGCTTTAGTCATCTTGCCCATTAAACAAGATTCGCATGTTTCATATGATTCAAAATCAAATGAATCTAATACTCCATCCTTATGAAGTTTAGATATGCGGTTCTCGTTTATGTGGCCCAAGCGACAGTGCCAGAGATAAGTCGGATTACAATCATTATTTTTAATCCTTTTAGTATTTATGTTATAGATAGGCATATCAAGATTTAATACATAAAGACCATTCACCATTTGTGCACTAGCATAAAACATATCATTTAAATAAATAGAACAACAATTGTCCTTTATTATAAATGAAAAACCATACTTGTCTAAACAAGAAATAGAAATAATGTTTTTAGTAATTGAAGGCACAAAATAACAGTCTTTTAAAATCAGTGATAAACCAGAAGGTAAAGCTAAATGATAATCTCCTATAGCTAATGCAGCAACTCTTGCTCCATTTCCAACTCGGAGATCAACTTCACCTTTCGCCAATGTCCTACTCCTTTTGAGATCCTGCACATTTACACAAATGTGAGATCCACATCCAGTATCTAATACCCATGATGAAGAAGTAGATAAATTGACTTCTATAACAAAAATACCTGAAGCGGAAGTCACACTTCCTTTCTTTAGATCCTCCAGATATACTTTGCATTTCTTTTCCAATGGCCGGTCTCACCGCAATGGAAACAGTTCCCTTCCTTTGCTATCCCTCCCTTTGGTTTCAGTGCAGAAGACTTTGGCTTAGATTTAGCAAAGACCTTCTTTGCTTTCTTGTTGCCTTTAGCTTTGGCCCTTCCTTTGCCCTTATTCACAATAAGGACATTTGTGGCCTTAGTCTTCTTAGTATTTGCTTCATATGTTCTCAACATACCAAGCAACTGTGGTAGAGTCTTTTCCATGTCAGTCATATTGTAATTTACTACAAATTGACTGAAGCTCTCAGGCAACGATTGCAAGATCACATCGGTGGCCAACTCTTGGTCCAATGGAAAACCCAGCTTGTCCAGATTCTCAATGTACCCAATCATCTTGAGCACATGAGTTCCAACTAAGCTCCCTTCTACCATCCTGCACTGGAATAACGCTTTAGAGACGTCATACCTCTCTTGTCTAGCTTGCTGTTGGTACAACTGCTTTAAGTGTTCGATCATATCGAACGCCTCCATTTCCTCATGTTGCTTCTGAAGCTCAGAGTTCATGGTGGCAAGCATGAGGCACCCAACATCAAGTGCGTCACTCTGATGCTTCTTGTAAGCATCTTTTTCGGTTCTTGTAGCCGTTAGGGGAGGTTCCTCAGCGGGTAAGGGTTCCTCTAGGACATATTGTTTCTTTTCTTGTTTGAGGACTATCCTCAAGTTCCTATGCCAGTCTAGGAAATTCGTCCCATTTAGTTTGTCCTTCTCAAGGACCGATCGCAGTGATAAAGTGCTAGTAACGTTGTTAGTTGCCATGGATATCTACAATATAAATATGCAAAATAAGTTTATGATTTAAATCATTTAACATGGTCTTATATTAAATGATACTCCCACTATTTTGTTTGAAAAATATCAACCCTCGAAACCTTTAGTGGGCCAAGATCCATATTTCACCTAATCTTGAGTTAGCTTTGGCTAATCGCCCAAGACTCGGTTATTTAGGTAGACAACACTTTGTCAATTACATCACATATAATTCTTGGATAGTTGGACGAACAACACTTTGTTCAATTCATCAAATGAATTATAATCCAACCCATGCCTCTAGGTTCCCAATCCTATTGAGATAACCTAGTTAAGTCGTACCCAATTAAAGTATAACGGATATCACTTTTATCCTTTCGCGCCTTACTAAGATTGCCACGGTGCTTTGCTTTGGCAAACCCACACATGTACAATCGAAGTTATTGACGAGTACTTTTATTTTGGAAGGCATCTAAAACTTAATATTTTAGAGGGATTTATTGATCTCATGATTAATTTGATAATTTAAAATATGTCCACTACATATAGTTGTATACATATCTACATATATGTGTAATACTATTATCAAACTAAAACATAAGATAAATCATGCATCAACATACATAATTAAACGTGACATGGTTATAGCCCCTACTAATGATTTTCTCAAGCCAATGAGAAAATCCTATGAGTCAACCTAAGGTAACTTCACAAGCACCTTCCTTGGCTCCAATTTGTGAATGGCCTCCTCATCCCGGCACGATGCTCCATCTTCATTGATCACCATCAATAAAATAAACTACACTATTTACAAGATATAGAATTCCTCGATTCACATTCGAGGGGAACATAGGGGAGGGATTACATTTAGAATGAAATAGAGAAGGCACGACACGCAGGTCGTATTATAAATTACAAACATTCACAAATCCTATCTAATAGGTCAAAGGGCTATAACCACGCACCATGCTCAAACAACACATAAAGCATGCATTAACATTTAATTAATTAAATTCTAAACATTTTAAATTTAATTCTAATTAAAACTGTAAAATAATTTTTGAAAAATTATCGTACGCTCGGGACATCACATGCCACGAACTAAAGCGACTAAAACACGAACCACCATGGTTCGAAAACCTAGCCACAAGGTTGGACCATGCATGGGCCAGGGTTCGAAACCCTAGCCCATGGCCGGCCTTCGGCCGTCACCACGTGACCATGCGGCCGCAACATCGAACCGTGGGTCCTAACCCTAATCCCTTTGCGCCGGCCGTCTTGATGTCTGTCGAGCCAAAAGTTTCCAACCTAGCCATGAGTCACGGTTCCAACCATGTTCGATCCATGATCATTGGCCGGCTTTACCATCTCGACCACTTTAGAGACTTTATCGAGCCAAAAGGGTTCTAAACCCTAATTGGTTCGGCGGCTCGCCCACGCTCAAGCCAGGTCCGACCCTAAGCCCTTAGCGGCGGCTGCTCGGCCATTCCGAGCCAATGGGTTCGAAACCCTAGCTTATGCTGGCGGCCGTGAGCCATGGGAAGCTACATCTCGATTTTACGCTTTCATGTATCGTATACATTATTCGCCAATTATATCAAATACAATTATACGATGATTTTCACAACTCAATTTTTCATATCATATATGAATTAAACAGTTTTAATTGCATGCAATATTAATTCTAATATGATTAACACTATTTAATCACATAAATCCGATATGAGCCTTGTACACGGCTCTGATACCACTGTAAGTTTCCCCTGAGCATACAACGCAGCGGAATAAATTTTTGGGATTACTAACACCGATCTATACATAGGGATTCATATCAGATTAGAGAATTACAAGTGTCTTACCCTTGTAGCGTGTTTGAAGCAGAATCCACGGAGCTGCACCACGTCCTATCCCGCCCTTCTCCGAGTCACTTAGCAAAACTCGATGGTTTTGCCTCAACGGTATCCACACGATCAAATCGGTGAAGGGATGTTTATATCAAGTTGCTAGACAAGATATTAAACCGGAACCAAAACCCACTTTGATTCACAATCAAATTGGCACAAAATCACTCACCCTCTTCGGCTATGAGAAACCGAGAGAGAATGAAGATGCGGCCCGTGTGATAGCTTAGGGTTTTTTGTGTCTTGTATGTTATTCAAGTATTAATCTAATTAAAACTTGTTAACACAATTATTATGATTAATTAAAGGCTTTCTTAAAGCTTCATGGGTTAGCCCATGATTTAATTAATCCTTATGATTATTAATTAAGACTCCTCTTAATTATTTAATTCATCCCATGAATTTAATTTCCCTTCTCGATTTAATCTTTTGTGCGACCCGATAGGATCTCGTAATGTTGGCAGTGACATAAAATCTCATTTTATGTCGCAAGCATCGAGCGGTATCTAGCAACACATCGATGCTACCCAAATTACAGAATGTCAATGACTCGACATAACCTTTAGAACTTGTGATAATATTAATCATGTAACTTAATCCCTTTGTCCTTTGTGTTTAGATTGAACACGATGGAATAGCAGAATACTCGTATATTCAATCTTCATTTCTTGATCCCCAAGTAACTAGAATAAACGAATAAGCTCGATATCTCATATCGACTCATTCGAGCATGGCCATGCATTTAGTTCTCACTTGATCAAGGGCCAACACATCTCCTGTTATATAGGAGGGACAAATCCTATCTCGATCAGTCAACATCCCTCTACATAATTCGTAGTGTATCCAATAGTCGCCTTTATAGTATACCCTGTTACGGGTAACGTTTGACGATATCAAGATACATAACTCCTTATGTTGGGATCTCTGATGATCACAAGTCGTAAGGATTGTATACATTATTATCACTATGAGAATTGCATATGACGATCATATAACTATCCATGTTGCATTCTCATGGTGGGTCTGTCCAGTTGCATCGTTCTCTAACATGTACCCATATGTTGATTTGATATCTCATATCAATGACAATTATAAATGGGTGCATGTAATTATAACTGGTGCATGTAATTATTTACTGGTGCTTCAATTAATACTGGTGCATCAATTATAATGGGTTGCATGTAATTATAACACAGGTGCATGTAAATTATAACTGGTCATGAGAATTATAACTGGCATGTAATTATAATTGGTGCTGTAAATTGTAACTAGTGCAGTAATTATAACTGTTGCATGTAAATTATAACTGATGCATGTAATTATAATTGGTACATGTAATTATAATTCACATGTAAATTAACTGGTCATGTTAATTAATCTGGTGCATGTAATTATAACGGTGCATGTAAATTATAACTGGTTCATGTAAATTATACTGGTGCATGTAATTATAACTGGTCCATGTAAATTATTACCGGCGCTTGTAATTATAACTGGTGCATGTAAATTATAACTGGTGCCATGTAAATTATAACTGGTGCATGTAATTATAACTGGTGCTTGCAATTATAACTAGTGCATGGAATTATAACTGGTGCTTGTAAATTATAACTGGTGCATGGAATTATAACTGGTGCATGTAATTTATAACTGGTGCATGTAATTATAAATAGTGCATGTAATTTAAATGGTGCATGTAATTATAACACTGGTGCATGTAAATTATAATTGGTGCATGTATTATAACTGGTGCATGTAATTATAACTTTGTGCATTTATTAAACTGTGCATGTAATTATAACTGGTGCATGTAAATTACAACGGTGCATGTAATTATAACGGTGCATGTAATTTATAACTGGTGCATGAGATTATAGCTGATGCATGTAATTATACACTAGTGTATGTAAATTGTAACTGATGTGCATGTATTATAACAGGTGGATGTAAATTATAACTAGTGCATGTAATTATAACTGTGCATGTAATTATAACTGGTGCATGTAATTATAAATGGTGCATGTAATTTTAACTGGTGCATGTAATTATAACTGATGCATTAAATTATAACTGGTGCATGTAATTATAACTGGTGCATGTAATTATAACTGTTGCATGTAAATTATATGGTGCATGTAAATTTTATAACTGGTGCATTTAATTATAACTTGTGATAAATTATAACTGGTGCATTTATTATAACACTTGCATGTAAATTATAACTGGTGCATTAGAATTATAAATGGTGCATCTAATTATAATTGGTGCATTTAACTGGTGCATGTAATTATAACTGGTGCATGTAAATTAACTGGTTCATGTAAATTATAACTGGTGCATGTAAATTATAACTGATACACATGTAAATATAACTGGTCCATGTAAATTTTACTGGCGCATGTAATTATAACTGGTGCATCTAATTATAACTCGTGCATGTAAATTGTAACTGGTGCATGTAATTATAACTGATGCATGTAATTATAACTGGTGCATGTAATTATAAATATGCATGTAAATTATAACTGGTGCACTGTAAATTATAACTTGTGGATGTAATTATACTGGTGCTTGTAATTATAACTGGTGCATGTAATTATACTCTGGTACATGCAAATTATAACTTGTGCTGTAATTATTACTGGTACATGAAATTATAAACTGGTGCATTTAATTATAACTGGTGCATTGTATTTTATACGGTGCATGCAAATTATAACTGGTGCATGTAAATTATAACTGGTGCATGCAAATTTTAACTGGTGCATGAAATTATAATCGGTGCATGTATTATAACTGGTGCATGCAAATTAATAACTGGTGCATGTAATTATAACTGATGCATGTAATTATTACTGGTTGCATGCAATTTATAATGGGTGCATGTAATTTTATAAACTGGTGCATGTAAATTATAACTGGTGCATGAGAATTATAACTAGTGCATGTAATTATAATTGGTGCAT
>CAJQUN010002450.1:0-26573 GCA_907163345.1 Haberlea rhodopensis | reverse complement strand
CCGACCTACGCGATAAAAGACTTTACGAGATTTACCTAACCTTACGGGTTATGGATGACCAGGGCCAAGTCTCCAAGCTCACCAGCTCAAGATCGACATACGTCGATTAAAAGACTTTACGAGGCCTTGCATAACCTTAAGGGTTATGGCCGACCTAGGGCCCAAGTCTACAATCTTCACCAGCTCAAGACCGACCACGGATTAAAAGACTTTACGAGCTTACGAGTTATGTCCTCGGTCCGAGCTTTACGAGCTCTACGTCGAACTCTCAGACAAAAAGAATTCACTAGTCTCATCATAGCTTACGAGTTAGTTCTGAGTTTACGACGATCTCCTCGACAAAAAGACATTACGAGTCTCAGCATTGCTTACGAGTATGTGCAAGGTCCGAGCTCTACGCCGACTCGTCAAACAAAAAGATTTTACTAGTCTGACCATAGTTTACGAGTGTATCCAAGGTCCGAGCTCTGCACCGATCTCCTCAGACAAAAAGACTTTACGAGTCTAAGCATATTACGAGTATGGTTCAAGGTCCGAACTTTATGAGCTCTACGCCAAACTCTTCAGACAAAAGACTTTACGAGTCTCATCATAGCTTTACGAGCTATTGTCTCAGGTCCGAGCTTCACGAGTTCGTATGACCCTCATACAAAAGACTTTACGAGTCTCAGCATAGCTTACGAGCTATATCCTGGGTCCGAGCTTCACGAGCTCGTCCGACCTCCACAGACAAAAGGACTTTACGAGTCAGCACAGCTTTACGAGCAAATGTCCCAGGTCCGAGCTTCACGAGTTCGGCTGACCTCCTCATATAAAAGAATTACGAGCTCAGCATAGCTTTACGAGTTATGTCCAGGGTCCGAGTTTCACAAGCTCGTCCGACCTCCACAGATAAAAAGACTTTATGAGTCTCAGCATAGCTTTACGAGCTATGTCCCAGGTCCGAGCTTCACGAGTTCGTCTGACCTCCTCATATAAAAGACTTTACGAGTCTCAGCATAGCTTTACGAGCTATGTACAGGTCCGAGTTTACGAGCTCGTCTGACCCCCAGACAAAACGACTTTACGAGTCTCAGCATAGCTTACGAGCTATGTTCCAGGTCCGAGCTTCACGAGTTCGTCTGACCTCCTCATACAAAAAGGCTTTACGAGTCTCAGCATAGCTTTACGAGCTATGTCCAAGGTCTGAGCTTCACGAGTTCGTTCGACCTCCTCATACAAAAGACTTTACGAGTCTCATCATAGCTTACGAGCTATGTCCCATGTCCGAGCTTCAGAGTTCGTCTGACCTCCTCATATAAAAAGACTTCACGAGCCTCAGCATAGCTTTACGAGCTATGTCCAGGATCTGAGCTTCACGAGTTCGTATGACCTCCTCATACAAAAAGGCTTTACGAGTCAGCATAGTTTTACGAGTATGTCTAAGGTTCCTATCTTCTTGAGTTCGTTCAACGTCTCATACAAAAAGACTTTACGAGTCTTAGCATAGCTTTACGAGCTATGTCAAGGTCGAGCTTCACAAGTTCGCTCAACCTCCTCATACGAAAAGGCTATACAAGTCTCAGCATATCTTACAAGCTATGTCCAAGGTCCGAGCTTTACGACCTCCAACCCACAAAAGGATTACATAATATTAAGAAAGTGGTAAAGCGAGCATCCAAGCTCCAGTTAAAAGCGAGGTTTGAGCTCCTTTATACTTATTAAACGAGCGTCCGAGCTCCGTCTGCTCGTTCGATGTGCCTTGGTTGATGGAGCGTCGATAGTTAACATGTATCATACATATGAATTTTGAATACCATCTTTCCCGCCTTATAGTTTCCCCGCTCAACTAAGCCTAAAATCAAATTAAACTTACGAGCTTCCGATCAAAGAGGTCAGCTCGATTTAGGAGGGGTTGTGTGATACCTGCGGGAGAAAGATCTACCCTCCGAGCTTATGCGTAGCTTCGCTCGAGAAATCACCCAACTTGGAACACAAAAAGCATATGTCTTAGCACCGTAGGGACGACCGACCTCCCGAGCTCACATGGTCAAAGCATCCGCCTCAGCGCTATGTATATGGCCGACCTCCCGAGCTCAGTGGTCAAAGCACCCGCCTCAGCGCTATGTATATGGCCGAGCTCCCGAGCTCACGTGGTCAAGACATCGCCTCAACGCTATGTGTATGGCCGACCTCCTGAGCTCACGTGATCAAGAAATCTGCCTCAGCGTCATGTATATGACCGACTTCCCGAGTCACAGCCAAAGCATCCGTATATGCCGACCTCCCGAGCTCATGTGATCGTCCCTGCTCCTCCATGTAGCTGGCCCCGATTCGAGCTCTGCCCATTCTAGTCTAGCCTAGAGGCGCATAACATCGACCAAAAGAAAGATCATCATCTTCGAATTCCCGATCTGGAAGACATTCGACATGACTAAATCCAAGCCACGAAGGTCAAGTTATCGGCCATATGTATTAATGGTCCACGGTATACCCCACCTCTCCGGGGATTTCAGGGAATGATGTGGATCGTGGCCTACTGATCAGCCGATGTGTTCCGATATTTCAGGGTCGTGTAGATCATGGCCTTATTGGTCAAAATAGCACATCCCGAAACAACACCTATAAATAGCAAGCTATTCAGGATTTAGGTATGCATTTTTCGATACACACTTACATACAACAGCTTCCCTTACAGATTTTTCCATATATCCCGTCACCTGATTTGAACAGTCGGAGGGGACCCGCTGGAAAAATCTGCTGGCACCCTTCTAACATTTGTTTCAGATCTTAGCAGGTCATTCATGATCTGTCCCTGTTATTGATCCATTGAAGAACATAAAGAGATGTAATTTAACATCTCATGATACTTAGAGATCACTCTTTTTGGGAGTATCAGTGTGTATTTTAGTAAACAAAAAGCTTTAAATAAGATAAGCTAAAAAATTGGACCTATCCGAATGGTTTGTTGAAAAGTAGATATTTATGTAATATTTTTCCGATTCCATTTAATTAATATTATTTTGTAACATACTTTTTGGTCTCTATTAAAATCTGTGATTGTGATTTACTAGAAGGTTTGAATTTGTTGGGCCTGTGAAAATAATTAGTTGGGCCAACTAAAAGAACACCAGTCTATTATCCCATTAGAATAAAAATACAAACGGGTGCGAAAATCTGGTGAAATAGGGAGGCCCACATCCTATAAAACTCTAGCTAGCGCCTCTCACTGTTCATAGCTCAGTTGGCAGTCGAGGTAAGGCAGCTTCTACCGCTTGGAGGACGGTTGGAACGGGTTCACAAAAAGCCGGTCACAGGCGACGCCTCCCCCTATTATAGTGTTGGTAAATCTGGCATAAAGAAGTCGGGTATTCGATATACCTGATTATGCCTGTTTGCAACGGAAGTCTGATTTTCCGGATCACCAAGTTCGTCTACAAGCCTCCTAGATCTTGAATCCTCGTTGGTATTCGGTAGATTACTACTAGATTAAAATACATTTGATACACACTTTAAACCCTTGGAGTCGTTGGTGATTCTCCAAGAGGGACTCCTTGTGTAAATAAGAACGAGAGATTGGTTTATGTTGGTGCATCTTGCAAAGTAGAAGGAGACCCCTATATATAGGGAGTAAACCCTAACCCTAGTTGCGTCATGGGTCTTGAGCCACAAGCCCAACCCTAGATGCACATATAGGCTTAGGGTTTTGACTCTGCGTCAAATCTGGATGTCTATTGGGCCTTGGGCCATAAGCCCAACCCATATACATCTACATCTCCCACTCATACATATTGAATCAATATCCAAATCATTTCTCAATCGTCTCTCATTTCACGCCGCCCTTCTCATACAGGGAATATAAAGCGTGCGACCAAGCGAGAATTATATTGAGGATAATTATATTAAGTTATCACAAACAACATAATTCTACAACTCAGGAACTCGCATATACCCCAAACTAGTGTGGTCGCATCAGACCAAGCATCTCTGGTTCTCATATTATGATAGAGCATGCTTGTCTCTTTCATTATGTATTTATGCTCATGACTATGTCAAAAACAAATTTGACTTAGTCGGCCGGCCTATGAGCCATAAAACAAAAAAAATGCGTTACCAACTTGGTTCTTCCTCGCCACTCATGCCAATCAGTTTGGTCTTGACAGCTTTCTCAGACATGCTCCGACAGACCGCATCAATCTTAGCCATTGGATACATGCTAAAGTAGCGTCATCAAGCTTACACCTTGTGACATGGTCCAGAGTCTCAAAGGGTACATTAGAACAAATAAAGCGCTAACACAGTGACGAAGCAGGAATCCATTCTGTCACTCCACTATTGTGGTCGAACTTACTCAGCACATGTAGTATGTATACATGCTAGGATGGAGCTCCCACTCAACTTGGGTATGTCACGGTCTAAACATCATACGAGTCCAATGGCTACAAAAAGCACATGACTTGCGCATTGCGAGATACCACCTACCAGCAATTCGCGCATTGGCTATAAACAGACTTTATGGAGGTTGGACGTACTCCATAATTGATCTAATCAGATCTCATCTTAGCCTCTTGCTAAGACGACTATAAATATCATCACACCTTCCTCGCTCTTCCAAGCACGAAGGGATCATGTCATACATGATCTTCAAGTCTCATCCTGCTCGCTATCAAAGCGCCATGGTGATTGCCCGTGCGAGTGGGCCAATCAAAGTCTGGTGGCATTCACTTATGAACACAGTACCTCAACAAACCAGTTGTTCGTAACAATGTTCTAACATGTAAAACAAATCCTACAAAGCCCATAGGATTAACATGTCGCAGGAACAAATCTCCACGCAAGGGCTTGGTCCATAGGTCAGCGCTCATATCTAGTAGGAATTTGTTTTAGAACCACATTGGCTGTGCAACATAATCTCGAATAAAGATACAACAATATCATCTACAGGCGCAGAAACTCGCAATCTTTGTAGAGATCCTCTTAACCAGATTGTATAACAATATCATCTACATGCGCAGAAACTCGCAATCCTGTAGAGATCCTCTTAACCAGATTGTATAACAATACCATCTACATGCGCAGAGAAACTCGCAATCCTTGTAGAGATCCTCTTAACCAGATTGTATCTTATAATGTTGATGTGCATACTATAACTCTGCTTCTAAGGTAGATAGAGAGATACAAGGGCGCTTATCACTCCAAGTGATACTTGCGCCTTCTCTATAAATGCATATCCCATAATGGATTTGCGCTCATCTCTATCAAGTGACCCATCAGCGTCACTATATCCATCAATTCTCAAATCATCTTCATGGTAGCACAAAGAAAGATCATTTTGACTGCCATCTAATAGGCAACCTCAAAATAACTCTGATTTTACTCACCATCAAATTGTAAAGCACAGGTCTGGTTGAATACACACTATTGTGTACATCAAACCCTCTACAGCGCTTGCATATGAAACTTCAGTCATACGTTTCTTTCATTTTCCGTTTTAGGACATAACTCTCTGCCCGTATAGTAGATACCCACTTGTTTGCCTTTTGTGAAGTCACAACCTCTTAATATTTGGCTGGTTCATCAAAATCCATAAAAGCACGCATGAAAAATTCTCATATAATGATATATTCCATTAGAGAATAATTTTGCGCTTGTTTTTCTATATTTAAGGATTATGAGAGACTTTCATCAGTGAAACACTCCCACTGAACTGAGGTCGCTTTCATTTTCTCTATTACATTCAGACAAGGCCTTATAGCCTCATCTATGTTAGAGATTGGAGCGCCAACAACAGGGTTCATGTAACTCGTATAGTTCGATGCCCTTTTTTGACTTCACTCACAAAATGCACATCTCGAACTCTATTTCAGTCATTCCTCCATTGGAATGTTCACAGTATATTATAATATTTTCCAAAAAATAATTTTTTGAAGCTCTTGGATCGAGCTTTTAATGCTTGTAAAAAATACTGTGAACAAATCACATTGATTCCCAAGGCGCAGAACTTTAAAATAACATTTTCTGCAATTCCATTACTAAAAAAAAGGAATCGAAATAACTATTTAGAAAGCACATGGTTCAAAATGTAGGCAGCTGTCAAAGAACTCTTCACCCCATAAGGATATTGGAAGATTCGTCGCGCCATCATTTATCTGGCAATATCCAGAAGTGTTTGATTTCGTCTCTCTCTGAAACACCATTTCATTGTGAAGCATACGGAATCATTAACTATCTTGGAATTCTATTTCCTCATATTTGTCTAAACTAATCAGACATATATTCTCGCTTTCTATCGGTAAATAGAATTTTAAATTCTTATCTTTTAATTCTCAACCATTGCCAAGAATCGCTTGACATATTCAAAAGTTTCTAGCTGATGAGATAAGAGGTATACCAATCCATAGCGCAAGTAAAATGAGCAAGAGAATGTTGTGATGTGCCCTCAAACTCATAGGTTCACAAATGTCTAGTGTGATAACTAAAGGGGTAACATCCATTTATGCCTTTCAAATAGGCATATATGATTCGCACAATGAGAGGTTGACTTTAGCGAGATTGCCCATAACTTTCTCGAACTAACCTTGTCATCCTCTTTTGAGCGATATGTCCCAATAGATCATGGAATATAACAGAATCAGAAAAAACTATACAATGACGTATGAAAAAATAATGCGGATAATTTAAACATAAATAATCCATTATTGATATAACCAAACCACGAAGGTCTTTGCCAGGAAAAATAGACAAATCGTTTGCTCAAACAAAACTGAAAAACCAAGTCCTAATAAAACAAAGTAACTAAGAGTAAGTTACATCAAATGCTAAGTAACGAGAAGGTACAAAACCAACTCTAAAAACACTATATGTGCGCCATCTTTTGAAACAAAATAGTGGCTGCATACTAGCACTTGATAGTAATCTACTAATCATACTCGATCCTTCATCACATGTTTTGTTGATCATGTATCTTCAATCCAACCAAGGAGAAAATTAGCAACAAAATGTATTACGTACTACCAAAAAAGCAAGGAGAGTAAGAAATGTGTTACCTTCTTTGGCTCAGTTCAAGCACAAGCAAAGTGACACATCTTGTCACAGTTGTAAACTTTACTTTGTTTATATCCCTCGCTCCACCCATTTTGCCTTGGCGACACAGTTTTTTGTCTTGCCACTCAGTGGAGTTAGGGCTTGATTCTTGTTATTACCCAGTCTTGCACCCATTTGCTTGTTCCAACGTCCACCCTTGGGGTTTTGTTGACTAGCACGTGCGACAAGAGCAGCCGTTGTGCACGTTCAGATTCTCTTCGGTCAGCCTCAACTTTCAAATGACTGGTGACACTAATGAACGTTTTAATCTGCTCGTTGTGGGTCAAAACAAGCTTAACATGTCCCCAAGTCTGCTCAGGTAGCGACCTAAGGACTGACATGACTTATTGTTCATATGTGAGCTCAGTTCCAGCATTCTGAAGCTCTCAAATCATATCCTTCATCACATCAAGATGTTGGCTCATCGAGTGCCTATGGTCAAGTACATACTGGTTAAATTTGAGGGTGAGAGCCCTCATTCTAGTAGCCGATGTGCTACCGTACATGACCTTCAGAACTTCCCATAGCTCTTTAGCCGTGGGACGCTTCTCAAACTCTCTGATCAGATTATCGTGCATGCAACTTAGCATAGTAAAGCGCGCACTTTTATCCTGATCTACCCATTTATTGTACGCGTCCATATCGCGACGATATTGGGTAGTCGATCCATTTCTGGCTCAGCTGGTTTAGGCATATCATTGGTGAGATGATCAAACTACTTTTCTTTGTGAAGTAAAAACCGAATTTCTATGCCACATTGCATAGTTCTGGCCATCAAGTTTGCCACTACCATGAAGATCAGAAAAAAAGCTATTTGGATTTCTATCACTGTTTGCACAATCAAATAAGGTACTTGTTCAACAACAATTTTATTTCAGATCCAAGTATTTCTATTATTCTCTTTAATACATTGGAATCAAAAATTTCGTACTCAGCTAATAATCATCTCCCTCCGAATTAAAGATCCTAATAAAAAATTCCAATCTCGAAATAAAATAAGTCCATGGTATCATACATAATAACTCAAACACCAATGTCATAAATTGCATACTCATATAAATGCAATATCTCATATATGACAAATAATCAATTTTCTGGATTCATGAATATAAGTCAAACAAAATGTCATTAAATTGCATACTCAAATAAATGCAATACATATATGACATGTAATAATCAAATATAAATTCGTGAATTGTGTAAATACAATCAATCTTGCATGACATGCAATAATCTAATAAATCGCATAATGAAATATCATAACTTGCATAATCATATATCATGCGATATTCTGAAGCCATAATAATTTTCAACTAAACATGTGATTTAAAAATTATTCCAGGCTCAAGAAATATAAATATGCAATTTATTACTAATTCCTTATGTCATTTTATTGTCCAAACATCTCGTAAAATGACTATTTGCCAAACACGTTATCATTATGTGTTAGCCATACAATTACAATTTATTATATAATGAGCCATCAAAATTTCAATAAACCTAAATTCAAATATTCAAGTCCAACATTTTCTTTAATTTGATCCATTGGTCATTAAATAAAATTATCCATAACCTAACATAACAAAGTCATGGATCCATAACTTTAAATAATTATCGGTCCAGCCCAAAGAATTCAATCAACTTAATTTGTGGTCCACAACAATTGGCCCATTTACGTTTTTCCATCCCAAAATATCAGGGAAAAACGAGCCCATAAAAGCAAAGTAAAAATGAATAAGCCACATCTGGAAAATTAAGAAAGGAAGCCCTAATTTCTTTTTATTATGGGAAAATACGGGCCGGTACCCTTTCCTGAAACTTAATTCATCATAGTCTAGTTAAAAACCTTAGTTCGCTTAGGTCCATTCTTGGTTGAAATGACTATAAAACCCCCATGTGGTCCATGTGGTCCAAGTGGTCCAAATGGTCCAACCAACTCTTTTAATTAAATTGCATTCTTAACCCTAAGAAAATGTTTAAAGAACAAATAAGCATCCATATACTATTTATCATCTTCTTTATCCTATTATTCATTAAACATTAGCATTTATGAACATGAGATCCTTCAGTTTCTGTCATCTCGGGTGAACCCAAGAGCATACTTTTGCAAAGGACTCACAGTTCATATAACGTTCTTCTAATTATAATTCACAACCCGATTTGAAGATCATGTTAAAAAACAATAAAAGGCCCAACATTTCCGTATTACAATAAAATTTTAGCAAACTGAAATATACCATTTTGACCATAACGGTACCGGGTGAAGTAGGTCGCAACGCCACCAGACAAAAATTACTGCCTCCACTGTTACGAAACTGACCCTCCACTCACGAATGACTCCTCACCATTCAACCTCAGCTCACGGGCGAGGCTAGTCTGCCAGTTATCCGACTCCTTCAGAAACCGCACAGCACAGCCCTAATTCGTTTCCAACTTAGGCGTAAGATATAATCAAGATATAAAAAAGATTTAAAGAAATCTGGGAGATAGCTGGGCAACAACTTTTTTTATTCTGGAATACTTATAATATCTATTACATTAAAACGTCTCCTTTGGGAGGAGACAGACTTGTTTAGCCTCTCATATAGATGAGGCTTGACTCAAGAACACATAAATTTAAATAAACAAAACAATATTACAGACAACACTTATGAAATTAAAGAAAGAAAAGAAATATACCAAGCTAAGAAAGCTGAAGATTACAAAGCTTGGATACTACAATATTTATTTTCAGAAAACTATGGAGAATTTTCGATGTGTCTTAGCTTCCTGAAGCCTTGGTATTTATAGAAGTCTGGAGGTGGATGTGAAATCCGGACTTCAATTCTTGTTTATAATCAGACGTCATTCCATGCGTCTTCTTTCTTGTTTTCGGCCGAAGAGCGGTCCTACCATTTTGTTTTCTTTTGCAAATGGTAGTGGTCCTCGTCAGAGTCGCATGGCTCTTGTCTTCCTGTGGTCCCTAAAAATTTGGCTTTTGCAGTCCGAAGAGCGGTCCTACCATTTTGTGGCCCTTCGACTTTCGGCGAAGAGCGGCCGTCTTTTGTTTAATTTTGCAAATGGTAGTGGTCCTCGTCAGAGTCACATGGCTCTTGTCTTCCTGTGGTCCCTAAAAATTGGCTTTTGCAGTCCGCGTGGGAATCTTCCACGTTTGCCCGGTCCTGCTTTGTCATCTTTCTTCTGGTCCCGTTTGACAGAGAACCCTTTCCCGAACAGTGGCTCTTTCTGCTCTGGGCAGCTCGGGCAGATGTAGTCCTGCCATCTTCCCACATGAGCCATGTTGCAGAACTTCCGGCTAGTTTCTTTGGTTGCCGAAATCTTGTTTTCCCATAGTATTTGCATCTTCTTTTCAAAGATGTCCTCGGCAAATTTTGTAGTATGGCTTGTCATGGAGTTAACCATGAATGATCGTTCGCTGTTTTCTGGAAGATTTTGAACGGATACTTGACTTTGTCCATCTCAGTAAGACAGACCCATAATCCCCAAGCTCTTCTGGTAGTAATGTCATCTTCTGTGAGGGGGAAACTAGTGTTGTTCCTTCAGGCGGTGGTTTTATTTGATCCATCGCCTTCCAGTTAGGTCTCTGTAACTTACAAAATGAAAGCTAGGGTGAAGACGTTTCCTGTAATTTCTGGGCTGCAGTAATGAATTTCAGCTCCAGAACATCTCATCTTCCAAGTGTATGATTATTTTGTCATGAGTCATACACTCCTTCATAGATCCAGTCCGGTAATTTTGTGATTTCTGGAAAACTGGTGCTGTGGTAAAGACTGAGGCTAGGCAGCCAAAATCAAACAACTCACGAACACTTTCTGGTTTGACACCAGGATGCATCCACATTCTCGGGTATTTCCTGACCAGTCTGCTGCAATTTTTCCAAGAATTATACACACTATTATACAAAGTTTCTCCCATGATCTTTGATATTCCTGCAAAGGGGAAGTTGGGGAAACAATATTCTTGTTAGTATTAACCTTAGATTTGCCCGCCGATGGCCTAAGATTAATCTCTCCCTCCTTAACCCCTGAGGTGCTGGGTTGGCTTGATTCTTCAGATATCCCAGATACCTTGGAATCAATTTTTCCTTCTGTATCTTCCCCAAAAGGATCAATACTAGGACCTGTAGTGGTGGTACTTGAATCCTCCACACCGGTTGATGAGTCCGGCTCTCTGAAACACGACTTTAGCTTCACCGTTGAAGCATCCCGTCGGAGGGAAATAAAGACTGTCCCATAAATATGTGTGAGCCTACATGGTAGCCTTCATAGCCTGTTGGACCTTCGTGAGATCCAGTTTCTGTACTTGACCCGCAACCTGAGAATTAATCACCAGGCCGTTGATCTTCTTGTCTAGCTCCTCCAGATTTTCTCGGAGGTGCTTTGATCTCGTGATGATGGAATTAGCTTCACTCGCTTCTATCTCTCGTCAAAAAATCTACAAGAATATTTTTGTCAGATTTTACAATGACAATATCATAATCATAATATTGGCATTCAACTTGCCATCTTAAAACTCTAGCCTTTTCTGGTTTTGATTCAATTTTATTTTTTAAAAAGGCTTTGACACTCATATTATCTATTTTCAAGAAAATTTCTTTGCAAGTAGGAAAAGTGGCCATTTCTTAAAAGCCTTTCGAACAGCAAAGAACTCCTTCTCGTTGATGTGTCATCTGATACTTCGCCGTTATCAAATAGCCCACTGCAATATCTGCATGGCATTTCTCATTCTGGTGTAATTTTCATGAGAACTGCAGCCCACCAATGATCACTGGCATCTGTGTATAATACCAGTTCATCCTAGTCGTTGGTATTGCAAGCTTTGGTAGTTGCCTGCAAACCTCCTTCAGCTGTTTGACAGCTTGTCTGTGATCTTCATTCCACTCCAACTTAACATCTTTTTTGAGTAGTGGACTGAACACCTTCCTGTGGTTTGCTAGATTGTTGATAAACATCCCGGCAAAATTAACAACTCCTAAAAAACTCTGAAGTGTTTTAAATCCTTGAGGTCATCCGGATATCCTTGTACTTTTTCAACAATATGATTTGCAGGATGATTCCAGATTCGTCGATCTCGATTCCAAGGAACTCGATCTGTCTTGTAGCAATTACTGCTTTTCTGAAAGCACCAATCATTCCTTGTAACAAACGTCTGAAAAGATTTCCAGATGTTTAAGATGTTCTTTCATGTTTTTTGACGCTATGAAGATGTCGTCAATGTACACGAACATGAAGCTGAAGTAATCCTTGAAAAGATTATCCATCTTCCTCTGATATATATGGGGAGCATTTGCTAATCCCATTGGCATGACATTCCAGATATAACGTCCTTGTGGTGTGGAGAATGCTGTGAACTTTCTGCTTGCTTCCTCCATTTTAATCTGGTAGAACCCAGACTTGCAATCGAATTTAGAAAACACTTTGGTATTCTTGCTATTTTACCAAATGTTCTCTGCTTGGGATAAAAATCCATCGAACTCCAAGATTTCGTTGACCCCTTTGTAGTTGATCACCAATCTCGGCTTTCCTCGTTTAATTTCTCCATGATTCCTTACCAGAAATCCTGGGCTGCTGTATGGAGAATACCTGCTGAGATTAACTTAAGGTCAAGATGCTCCTTAAGTATGATCTGCATATCCTTCCGATCTTCTGGTTCATGGGGATCGGCCTGTACCTAACAAACTCATTTCTTTTCATTCACTGAGCTCATTTTGTTCCAACATGCCAGTGGATCCTCGTTGTAGTTCCTACGAATCTTCCTTTACACATCCTCTAGAGTGATTCGCTCTTCGAGGGTAGATTCAGGTTTTGGAACTTCTTCTCGTTAAAGCATTTTTCAGTAGCAACAGGGTTTCTGGAGTTACTCTTTCCTCATCCTGCTCTCTGAAAGACATGATATTAACCCAGTAAAAGTTTGAGAATCCTTTTCACTAGGACCTTGTTGTCGGAACTGAAGAATTGCCTCTCCAAATTTTCGCTGATCTTTAATCTTTGGGTGTCGAAGTTTTCATTCATCACCACGCTTGTTGCGAAAAACTAATAGGGAATTTTCTGTGAAATGCCCCCGTAGTCTCTACACCATAATCTTATGATCACAAAGGGTGTGAAAATAAGTCTCCTAGTCTCGTTCTCCTGTGTGAACCGCTTGAATGTCTATGGGGAATTGTTTCCTAACAGCATATCGGCGCCTGTGTCATGGAAATAAATAGGTGGAGTTTTAACTTTGTACCATGGGGTACCACGTGCTCCGCCGATAACTATTTTCGCTCCTCGGACTCCTTCATTAAGAATAAGGATCTGTTTGGAAAGTCTCTTCCGGCAATGGCTGGTAATTTCTCACCAACGTCTTTAGGGAAGATTTCACGCCTGGCAGTGCATATTCCAGCTCCTGAGTCAATGTAGGCTGCAAAATATTCTGCGGTGGTACTTTCATATAACATCCCCACGGAGATGTATATGGAGAATGGACTGGTGGTCATCTGATTCTATATCTTTTTCCTTCCACCGTGAACTCCATCCCATCTTGCAATCTTCCCAAGGTTTATGTTCCTCGAGAAATTCAATCCCTAGAATAAGCTGTTCTGGGATCCGTCCGGCAAGTCCTTCAATTGTGAGATCAATTTCACCAATTTGAAGGTTTACTTGAAATTGCCAACTGTAGGTTGTTGCAAATAATATAGGACATCGCAGGGCAATATATTGTTTTTCTCGGTGATGTCAAAAACTATCTGCACCTCTCTCCAGCCTTCTGGGCATTTCAGTTTTCCTATTGTTTGGAATACATCAGGAACTTTCTGAATTCTGCTTGAGGCTGCCTTCTGTTTCCCCTGGATAGTTACTGATTAACCTATCCTGTTGGAAATACATCCTTCTTGGCTCGATCATGAGGCTCCTGCTTCTGTTCAGAACAGGTTGATCTTTTATTCTCATGTCAATCTCTCCTATTGTCGGAGTATCAATGATGTCCGGCAATACTGCTTTGGCGAAGTCTTCGAAGATTCTGGGGACTTCGATGAATTCCTTTCTCAAGAATACCTCGGAATGATGAGTATTCAAGAGTGCGTATGACACCTTGTAGGTGATCGAGTAAGGCCTGTTCCCTTCTTTCATCAAATCTTCTCTTTAAAATCTTGATGAAGATTGAGAACTTTGTTGAAGTCTCGATCTCCTAAATTGTATGCAATCCTCGGATAGATGTTGAAGGCCATCTTTCCTGCATACAGATTTCTTGTCACTGCTCCCAAACAAGAATCTTGAGGTTCGGGATTCTCTTGTCAAAGATCGCCAGGTTGAGGGCGAATCAATTCCTTCTTTGAAAGTTGCCTTGATGATTACTCTAATGGCTCCAATATGAATCCATGAGAGTGTGTTAGCAACTTCTCTTTTGACCTTGTTCTTAATCTCCTGGATTTCTCTGTAGGGGATTAACTGCATCTCAATCTGGTTTCCCGTGAATTCTATTGGGATCGCAAATTCACCTGTTGTTACCCTATGAATAATCTGATGCTTCCTGCTTCGAAGACCAATCATATCCATGGCTTTTCCATCACTCCAATTGTAAATCCATCGTACATCTGAAGCTTTGGTTCTTCTTTCATGATCCTCATAAGGGTTTTATGAGAAACAATGGTATGAGAGAAAAACCCTGATGGCTCTTCTCTAATCACGTGCTGAAGGAACTCTCCTTCACTCTGATTCTGAGCTAGATTCACCTCCATCCTCAGAATAGATCTATTCTTCGTAGATGCTTTCATATGAGGGAATATCCTCAAATTGATACACCTGCACCAAATCCTGGAAATAAATAGCATCTTCAAATTCCTTGGTATGCTCGAACTGTCTTACTCTACGAGTTGGGTTTTCTGGACAATATGTAGAGATATGTCCTTTTGCTCCGCATGTCCAGCAGTTACAATCTCTGAAACTCTCATTTGCACGGGTATGTGTGCGTCTGAAAGTCCTCTTCGTTGGTGCTCTGCTAGAACTAGCTTGATTAGAACCTGTCGATGAGATTCTATTCCTTGTTGGTCCTGATCTTTGCCCCGATCTGTAGCTTCGGGCTTTCTGTTTTGACCAGAACTTTCTAGGTCTCCATGAAGACCTACTTCTTCTTGAACCACCTCCTCGGGCATATGGATGACTTCTGTGTTTCTTCATCTTTCGCCTTTGTGGGTAGTTCCCAATGATTGCATGGATATCATTTCCCGTACAACAAAGAGGAGCCATTTTGTTGATTCCTCTGAGCTTCTTGAAATTCTTTTGGAGCTTTGCTTGGTAGCACCACTCCGCAAGCTTTACTTTAAGAAATGACATCCTCCTGGACACCGTCTCGATTGCATGAGGTGTATACTCCTGGATAAGCATTCTCTCCATGGACTCGGAATTTTGGCAAAGAACAGCTCTGCTGCATCCTTTTCCGCTATCTTTGACTTCCATCGATACTCTGTAAAGAGTTTGATGTATTCGTCTATATAGCAAATGTCATGTAGTTCGAGGCTAATTAGAGCTTGTATATTCTTAGCATTCTCTTCCTCCATTCCTTCGAAATAGCTTATTCCAATGAAACAGATTTTAAAGAATCTTGCCATTGTCCACGATTTCTTTCAAGGACTCTCTGGCCAGAATTTCTTCCTTGGTTCTGGGTCTCCAAGATCTCAGACAATCTTGACTGATCCTTCCAGACTCATTTTTAGAAGTAAAATGAATCATTCTTTGCTTAAGTCAAGTGTTCCTGCAACTATTCTCATTGCTGAAGCCCATTCATCAATAAGAATTTCCCTGTTTTTGATGGATATCTGGCCTTCGGGAACGGTTCCTTGTTCCAACTGGGGGATCCAAAGTTGCTGAGGTGAAATTTTCCCTATGTGGCATACTTTGATCTCCTTCGGGTGGATGTGTGACCCGAAGCTCTCTTGTGGTGGAGGTCTTTGTACAAGCTCTCCTGTCTTGATTTCTACGAGATTTAATCCCGCAAATGAATCAGCAAGATCCCGTAGATCTTCCAGGTTGATTCTTTCCATTACTTTGTGGGAAGTATGGGCTCTCCTCGTAGAACTACAATCATTTTTTCAGTCTCAGTCAAAGGCCTTCGGACCTCCTTGCTGTCCCTTTTGGTGTAAAGGGGTTCTGTTCCGTAAGATGGTGGCAACCATCCTCCGTTCCTTCTTCCTGTCGGACTTGGCCTTGACTCCAATTCCTTCACTCGGGATTGAACATCTTGAAGGTTTTCAAGAATCTCCTTCTGATGTAATCATAATCTCCATCTGACTCTGAATCTGATGGATCTGGGCAGGGACATGGTATGAAGGTAATCATAGCGCTGCACTGTCTTCTGGATTTCTCTAAGATCTTGGGTTATCTTAGAAGAATCTGACTCGATTTCTCGAAAGGTTGGTACTCCCATCCTAATCATCCGGTCCACACCCTGTTGGATCATTGGTGGCTGGAACCACATCTTCATGTTCAAGATGATCGTCCTCCTGAGTTCGCTAATCGAACTGTAGTTTGAGGTCACTTGATGGAGCTCTTAGCCATCCTTCGAGTTTCTGTAATGGTTTATACCTGTTCAACTTAGTGCCTCTTCTTGTTTGTTTTTTTCCTATTGTCTCTTAATTTGTTCCTCGTCAAGTTTCCTTTTCGTGAAATTTGGTTCTATATTTTGATGTGTCGTCAATCTATGTCATCGTAAAATTCCACTTATGGCTGAAACGTTGAGCTTCTGTCATATGCTTTGATTAGTTTCCAATTTTGGAAACAATATTACACTTCGAAATTCGTTCGGGTCCTGAATTTTTGAATCGTTCCTCGTATAGGTTACAAATTAATATTCAAGATATATCATAGCATTTCCAAAATAACCTAGGCTATGATACCATTTGTGCCAAGGATCGCAAAATGAGGACTTGTAAAAGAAGACATTAAATGCCAATGTTTTACAAATATAAGGATATAAAAGATAATAAATATTATATAGAGACCTTTTGTAAGCTAAACAAAAGCCTAGGGAATAGAATGCAATCTCTCACCTAACCATTGAGGGGTAAAAGAGAAATAAAAACACCCAATTGATTTGAAAATTTGAAAATGGACCTATTTGAATAGAAATTTCTCCAACTTGGATTTTCTTGCACTAAAGTTTTTTCACAAGACTTGAGTGATTAAAATTCCCAAAAAAGCACTTCCTTGCAATTCCCCTATTATTATTCACAGCCGTCACTTCGATATTTACCAAAGAATTAGGGTTTTCATATTTCTTCAATCTCAACTCACAAGACCCGTCGTCACTCTTGCAGCGCCTCCTTCGATCGGTCATTGTCCTGAACCAGCCGCCAGCCTTCACCAGCACCACCACATGTGCGCCTCTTCGCAGCAGCAACAAGTCGCTGCCTCTCGCCATCGGTGCAGCAGCATCTCTCGCGGCCATTTTTCCGCCAACGAGTTCGCCGGAGCTACACGTGAGGAGATCCAGAAATATGTTCGGGGCTATTTGAGAATCTAGCAGCAGCGTAGCACCGCGCTAGAACATCGAGACCTTACTATGGCCTAATCCGATGTGTGAAAAACTGCGCCATTCAGGCGCTTTTCGTACGTTTGGGCAGCCATTGTTTTGCTTAATAATTTCCTCTCTTATTTATTTTGTAAATTTACAGGACATGAACATTTGTTTCATCTAATCTATCACCTGTAAATCTCCAAATTCAAAGGATAAAATAAAAGCAAATACCGTAAACAAATTCTGAAGTAAAAAAACTCAGAAAAATCAAATCATATATATTTGTTGTTTACGATATGGCAAAAAAAAAAAAAAACAACAACATTTTTGTTGCTTTGGTTTATTCAACATCAGCAATTGGCGAGATCGAGCTATCGATGACTCTGATACCACTGTTGGAAAATCTGGCATGAAGAAGTCGGGTATTCGATATACCTGATTATGCCTGTTTGCAGCGGAAGTCTGATTTTCCCGGATCATCAAGCCCGTCTACAAGCCTCCTAGATCTTGAATCCTAGTTGGTATTCGGTAGATTACTACTAGAGTAAAATACATTCGATACACACTTTAAACCTTTGGAGTCGTTGGTGATTCTCCAAGAGGGAGTCCTTGTGTAAATAAGAACGAGAGATTGGTTTATGTTGGTGCATCTTGCAAAGTAGAAGGAGACCCCTATATATAGGGAGTAAACCTAACCCTAGTTGCGTCATGGGTCTTGGGCCACAAGCCCAATCCTAGATGCGCATATGGGCTTAGGGTTTGACTCTGCGTCAAATCTGGATGTCTATTGGGCCTTGAGCCATAAGCCCAACCCAAGATGCATATTGGGTCTTGGGCCATAAGCCCAACCCATATACATCTACACTTGGGTATGTCAGCTCACCGCCGCGCGTCTGTGTTTATTTGAAGTCATTTGATGTTAGTTTTCAGTTTGCCGTTTTTAATTTAGGTTTCGCTAAAGAGTACTTGATTGGATGGTGGTTGATGGAATTGATTCTTGATATAATGATTAGGTGACCAGCAAAGAGTTAGTCTAAGAAGGAGAAGGAAATAATAAATAAAGTGAAGTTGTTATCATTCATTCATCCTATCTATCAAATTGTTAAATTTTATTAAATTTTATTAAATAAATAGTCTCGGGCTGAACTGTGGTGCAAATTTTATTAAATAATTGATCGCCAAATACGCATAATAAATAATGGATCTTCTTATTGAATACATTGAATTGGAAATAGATGAATGGGATGGTTAGGATTTAACCTAAAACTCACATACAGAAAATCTCTCTACTCCCCAATTTACACTTCACGCCTCCATCCTCTCCACTCCTATCTTCGATCGAGCATCGGTATCTTTCTTTTAAGCTTGATTTTTGTTTCTTTCATTCAGAATTAAACCAGTAAGAGGGAGGAAGGGGAGAAAGTGAAGTTTTAATGGGAGATCAAGGAGCTGGGAACGATGTGCTCCAGAAGATGGAGAGAGAAGAGATTAAGAAAAAGTTGAAGAAAGGTAAAACTGATGAAGAAAGTTTCATGAGATTGCTTGTGATTGAGAATTATGCTAGGAATGAGGTGAGTGAGCATGAGCAATGTATGTAGGAAAGATGCCTTAACATCTATACAATGATTGCATACAATTTGGGCGATCGAGACTTCAACAAAGTTCTCACTCTTCATCAAGATTTTAAAAGAAGTGATTTGATGAAAGAAGGGAACAAGCCATACTCAATTACCTACAAGGTGTCATACGCTCTCGAATATTCATCATTCAGAAGTATTCTTGAGAAAAGAATTCATCGAAGTCCCTAGAATCATCGAAGATTTCGCCAAAGCGGTATTACCGGATATTATTGATACTCCGACAATACGAGAGATTGACATGAGGATACAAGATCAACCCGTTCTAAACAGAAGCAGGAGCCTCATGATCGAACCAAGAAGGATGTCTTTCCAACAGGATAGGTTAATCAGCACTATCCAAAGGAAAAACAGAAGGCCGTCTCAAGTAGGATCCAGAAGATCCCTGATGTCTTCAAAACAACAGGGGTCCTGATGCCCTAAATAATTACAATTAATTATTTGCTCTTAGGGGTAGTAAATTATGAGATACTTTTGAATCATAATTTAAGAATCGTGGTTGGACCCAGATTTGGAATAATTAAATAGGAGTTGAACTTGGAGTGTAGATTAAATTAGAAGGGAATTCTTGCAAATAAAATAATTTATTAATTGGGATGAAATTAAATTAATAGTGGGAGTTAGATAATATGTGGATGGTGTGAATTTAACCTAGGGCCTTGCCTATCTCTCTCTTCAAAAATCGATTAAAAACCAAATTCTTTCTTCTCCTTCCCTCATCCACATCGAGCCGCCCACTTCCCACGCCAAGAGAGAGCTGAATCTAGCTTAGCTTCACGCACAAAAAAAGTTCAGGTTTGTTTGGGTTCGATGAGTCTCGACTTCTTCTTCATTTTCTGTTCTAACATTTCGACTTTCACCTGATTTTTGTGTGATTTACTGCTGCTTCTATATTGAATTGTTGTGCTGTAAATGGGTCGAACATCTGCTGTAGTTGGTTCGAAAATTTGATGTTTTAGCTAGGTCAATTGTTACTTGAAGGAATGTATCGATTTTTCCCACTTTACCTTGTTCCTCCCTTTCCCATTGCATCGATCGTTTTGCTGCTAAGTGAAAGGGTTCGAAATTTTGCTACACCTTCAGTATCTTCTTCTTGTTATAAATTTTAGTTGTTTCTTGAACTTTCCTTGGTGTTAAATTGTTACTTGAACCTTGACTGATGCTCCAGGTAAAGGCTGGATCGAACCATTTTCCCCTGCATTCCAATTTAACACTGCCGGTTTTATGCATAGGGGATGTGTGTGTGTAGGTGGCGTGCAGTGTGTGTGTGTGGGTGGCGTGCAGCGTGTGTGAGGGTGTGGATGTGTAGATGGGGGGTGTGTGTGCCGACCTTGTGCCTAGGGTGCGTATTTTGGGTACCTTGGGGAGGGAATCTTTGTTGATGTTTGATTTGCTTCTACCATTTAAAAACATGTTATATAAGGAGTTTGATTTTATGCTTCAATGGTGTTAGCAAGTGGATTGTAGTGGAAACTTTTCCTCTCCAATTTAAAAACACTGTAGTACCTTGGTGGATGTTGAGCAATGGCCTGCTATACTTATATCCTTGAGCATGTGTAGTGGGTGAATGAATGAGATAGATAAATGTTAGTATGTGTTAGAACATGTAATATAGCGTATGGGGATGTATATGCTTGAATGTGTGCCCATGTATTGTTGGTTTATGTCACTTTATTAAGATATTGATTTTATTGGACATAAGCTAAATTGAATGAACATTCAATATAGATACTCCACTAGTCTCCGGACATCAATGGCAGCTTTTTCATGTTGACGATTTAAGGTACGTAGTGACGTACGAGCATGTATGCGTGATGTTAATTACATACTATGATTCATATATATATTGAAATTTGATATATGAATAAGTAGTGAATGGAGAATCACTACAGAATTTTGGAAATTATAGTATGTAATGAGTTTTGATAGAATGATGAATTATTCTGATGTCGCCGCTTTGAGCGTGCGATGGTTATAGTGTCGCCGCTGTTGAGCGTGCGAGAGATTGTAGTGCCGGTGCTTTTGAGCGAGCGATGAGATATGATAATATGTGACGAGTAAATGGATGACTAAGATGTTATTGATTTCAATAAATCATTGTTGTAATCCCTTGATGGCGACGTTTATATATGAATGTGTGAATATGTATTTCAATTAAGAAATAATTATATTAAAGTTTGCTGAATTAGAGCACAAGTTTTGATGGAATTGATTCTTTATAAAATTTTAGGTGACCAGCAAAGAGTTCGGTCTCAGCAATGGGAAAATAAATAATAAGTGAAATGTTTGTTTATCATTCAAATCCTATCAAATTTGTTTAATCTTGATGGGATTTCATCTAGTTAAAAATCTTCAAATACGAATACCATCATACCAAGTAATTAAAGTGAGATGTCCAATTTCAAAACATCTCAAATTCCATGAAATATAAGGTTGCTAATAGAGGGTTAGTTTTTTGGCTATATTTTGTGTCTTTGTATTTTTTATCATCTACTGCAAGTTTATATGTTGATGCATTATTGAAGTGTATTTTCTGTGTGCTGTTTTTCGGATATTTTTTGGCTTAAGTTAAGTCAATATTTTAGTACAGACTTTACCTGGGTGCTTTACAAATTGTAAAATCACGTGTTGAACATGCACAGCATATTACTGCTAATAGATTTAGCAAATCAGAGGTTTCAAACACTGGATGGAGCATTAGAATATGCTACCTCTCCGACTGAGTCCCTGAAGCTTTATGCATATGCTAGAGGCAAACAAGCATGAAAGAAACCCATTTCTATGTTTCTAGACAACAGAAGGAGCAACTTTCATTTTTTCGAACCATAGTTAATATCTCTTTATTTGCCTCATATTATCGAAGCTTAGATATTAGCTCTTCGGTCTGTCTCTTGTACTTGCTAACGGTACCATGCCACTCACTGAATATCATCTTCTTTGCTGCACAATTGTGGACATATTCTTCTCATGATTTTTTTTTCCCTTGGGACAATTTTTCATTCCTCTGTAAGATTTTAGCCTCTTCAACACAAATACCTGTTATAGTACTTAGTTCAAAAGTTGTGATTGCATATATAATATAGGTTATGTGGGGTGGTGATGTAATGATTTTGATTACTTCTTATCTAAAATAGGCCTTCATTCCTTTACTTATTTCAATCTTCTATAATGCACCGTTTTGTGGACTTGTTTTGAGGCAATATTTTTGGATTGCTTTACAAATAGTGTATTGAACATGCATTTGTTTTGTTTCTTGTAAACTTGTTGGATTTCTGTAAAGAGAGAATTCTGCATTTGGGTTAATTCTGCATTTGGTTTTCTTTGTCTTTGTTTTAAGCTTGATTTTTTGTTTCTTTCATTCAGAATTTAAACCAGTAAGAGGGAGGAAGGGGAGAAAGAGAAGTTTTAAGGGAGATCAAGGAGCTGGGAACGATGTGCTCCAAAAGATGAGAGAAGAGGATTAAGAAAAAGTTGAAAGAAAGGTAAAACTGATGAAGAAGAAGTTTCATGAGATTGCTTGTGATTGAGAATTTTGATAGGAATGAGGTGAGTGAGCATGAGCAAAGACCTCAGATCGAAGATGTTACTGAAATGGATAGGAATCATAGAAGGAAGGAAAAAACGAAGAAAAATGAAGAAGTGAAAGATGCTGAGGTGGTTGACATGGGGAAGGATTCAAGTCGCGGACAAATACTCGGTGTGTTTATGGTGAAGATGGCAGTGGAGATGCAATGATTTCTGCAAGGAATCAGCAAAAAAAAAAAGAAGAAAAAGAGAGTAAAAACGAGGCATGCTGTCTGCCAAGATATGAGGTTGGGAAACTTGAGGCAAATGAGGTTCTGGAAAAGCCAGTGGAAGAAAAAGTCTCCAAGCTTAAAAGTGGCAAAGCAGCTAAAAAAGAGAGGAAGAAACAAAATTGATGGAATTCCATAACACAGGTGACATAGAGAGAGGATATGAAGACCGAGAAAAGGGTGGGAAATTTGATGATAATACCGAAGGTGGTATTATTGAGAAGGTTAAGAGGGAAGAAAAGGAAGAGAGGAAGAACAAATAGCAAGGATGATGATTGCGTAGAGTCACCAGGTAATTATGATGTAGCTATGAAGTCTTATGAGAACTCGGAGGAAAATACGATAATAGAAAATGAAACGAAGAGTGAAAAAATGTTCGAGTTGATAACGGAGGACCTCAACAATGATTCTTCTAAAAAGGTTAAAAGAAAGAAAGAAGGGCGGGGTAGAGAATGAACATAATGACGGTGATTTGTCTACACTACAACAGGATATTCTAACGACTTCGCATGATGGAGATGTGAAGAACATAAAAGATGAAGAAGAAAAAGAACAAGACATTTGATAACAATGTAGAAAAGGTAAAGAAAGGGAAGAATAGAAAGGCCAAACTAGGGGTTAATGATTTAGATGATCCTATGCCTTCCAAAAGTACTAAGAAGGTGAGTTTTTCTGGTCAGGTTGAGGTTTCCCTCCTCTGATGATTCCAATACCAATAAGATATATGATGAAGAGAATCTAGTGCGAGGTAAGCGGTTCACTCCAGAGGAAAACGAGATTGTCAAAGAGGCTGTTTATCGCTTCATACAGGATCATGATTTGGGTGAAGATGGCTTGAACATGGTTTTGAATACTAAAAATCACCCTGAGTTGAAAGGCTGTTGGAAAGAGATAGGGGCTGCCATTCCCTATAGACCATATATTGCTGTATATTACCGTGCTCAAGTTATATTCAGAAGGTCCGCAAGTCGGAAATGGACTCAAGAAGAGTGTGATATGATTCTTGAGTACCAGGAGCTGCATGGGAACGAGTGGAAGGCATTGGCTGATGAATGGCAGACATAGATGGCACGTGAAGGATACTTGGCGCAGAAAAAAACTGCGCAACATCAATAAAGGGCAATGGTCGCAGCAAGAGTATCAGAAACTTTTGATCTAGTAACATTGATCTGCGAGAGAAACTCTCTGAAGAGAAAAGATCGAAACATGGGATGTTGCGGGGATAATATCGCTTGGACAGCAATTAGCGACAGATTATCCACTCGACCTCAAGCAACTGCTGCATAAAGTGGTATAATCAGTTAACATCACCTTTGGTGGCTGAAGGCTTGTGGGCTGACTGACGACTATCGCCTGCTGCAAAAGCTTTATCGCATGGATGCAGGCTGCATGGAAGATGTGGACTGGGATAGTCTTCTTGATCATAGATCTGGAGACTTATGTCGGAAGCGTTTGCACCAAATGGTTCAGCACATCGGTTACTATGGCACCAAGCCATTTTCTGAACAAATTGACTTGTTGGCACAGAGATATTGCCCAGAACTTCTAGAGGCAAGAGAAATCTGGGATAACAAACCAATAGTTCCTTGATTTGAATATGTCCTTATTTATAAGATATCGAGTTTCAAGGCCAACTGCTTGTGAAATGTTTTTTTTCCTGTGAACCCCCAACTACTTGTTCTAATGAATGTAGGAACTCGTGTCTTTCAATTTAGTACATGTTCCATTGTTTTACGTGAGTTTTTGTAATGTCGACTGGAAAATAGATGGAGTTGAAATATATAATGTATTAAGTTTTTGTATATTAATTCAACTTAATGTAATTATTTTTAAATTGGTTATATATCTCAGTCATCATAAAATAAAAATATAACATCTACAGTAAAAATTATATCTTCATAAATAATATATAAAATATACATCATGTTCTCAAGTAGTCTCCCATAACACATTTTCGAAACATTTTGCCCCAAACATCAGGGTATTGGCCTTTACCTTCCCGACCGAAGGGGGTTAGTTGGGATGAACTTGTAAGCTCGACCCGCATCTTTTATAAGACTCCACTTTCTCAATAGAACTACACTTAATAGTGTATTTTCCAAAATAGTACATTATCATAAATTAAAAATGTGCCATTTTCTAAAAAAATTCTAGTAAGGTAATTGTGAACCCTAGTTTTAAAGACTCCTTTGGTTGCTACAATGGCCGAATGAATTCGGCAACTCTATTTTGGTGATGAGCCCCACTTTGCTTGATGATAAATGTATTATGTTGAAAATATCCTTTGTATAAACTAACAAGTCTGTGAGTCCATCTTCATAAATTTGATCGAGAATGTGAAATGACATTATTTTCTTTTCCCAAATACACTAAATCAAACTCTTGGATCTAGCGAAGGAAAAACACCATTCAGGAGAATAACGTAACACCTAAACCACATCTGAAACTTGCAGTGCTACAGAAGTCGATTAAATTGAGTCATCCGGTAAAGAATCAAGCCAATACATGAAAGGAAAAGTACCAAAAGGATAGAAGCTTAAGAAACCAGTAAAATTCAACGTCAAAGGCTTCCGGCTAAAACATTTCTGGAAAATGATTTCGAATCTATCACAAAATTGCCAACAAGTAGTTTAAACAAACAAGACCTTCAAGCCACCTTTGGCTTTGGTTTGATGCGCTTCACTCTCGAGTACAGGAATACTCCAGCAAGGGCTATTCCAGTACCTGCGTACCAAGAGAAGATGGAGTGAGAGTCAAACCATTTCCGTTACTATAATTCAGAACCAATCTTTTCAGTACATAGAAATAGAAGAATTTGGTCGTACCAAAGGCATTGACAGGTGAAACTGTTGTGCGAAAGAAGAGACAGAGGACACAATCACCACGACACGCTTGACACAGTTGCCTACAGAATGAGTGACAGGAGATACGCGTTGCAGTATCATATAAGAAACTGCAAAAAAGAAAAGTTCTTATCAGAAATTCTTGCAGCAGACACACATCTCGTGAATGGTTATCTATAAATCTAGTAAAATGACATGATAAATTAGAGATAACAGAAATATCAAGATCCACAAACCAAACAAAATGCAGAACCAGATCATTTTCTGAAGTCCAAACTTTATACTGTTGGTTGGGCACTGGAGTTCAACTTCAGAGCTGTTTGGATTATCGACATGCCTCTTTTCTATTTTCAAAAAATTCAATTTACATATCATTTCAGATTTCAATCAACAACTCAAAACATAATCATTACAAGTATTCTTTTTCTCTTGACCTTTCACACCAAGAATTTTATATTTTACCTCCATAATATTACATTGTATCTATTTCTGTTATATTTCATTATATTTACAAACATTATCTCAAAATTGTTTTCAAACATTTTTCTTAAAACTTTTTAGTAAACTTACATTGAAAGCCAAACAAAAACCCCCATAATATCTTTATTCCATCTGAAAATGTAGAAACCACTCACATTATTTTTTGACTGTTTGCATAATATAAGTTCCTTCTCACGGACCGCAGTGCACCAAGTCAATTTACTCAAAATGATTTAACTAATTTGTCATAGGCAGCTTATCAAAGAAAA
>CAJQUN010002449.1:0-26585 GCA_907163345.1 Haberlea rhodopensis | reverse complement strand
GTAATAATATGGATTAAATCGGAAATGAATAAGATAAGACCGTTTAATGTATTATGCCCTTTATACAAACAAAATACGGGCCTGGGCCTTTGTAATGAATTACAAGTACAATTGCATGTTGGCTGGCTTTTCCAAGGCTCATAAAGCCCAATAGCGCGAAGGATTTTTATTTATTTTTAATAATCCGGCTTTTTTAAACACTAAGATTTCATATAACAATAAAACTATGTGAAATTACGTGATATAAAATGAATCTCTCATCTAGGTCCAACTCCTTCTATAAAATACAAATGAAACACGGATAAGTTGACGTAACTGATATCAGGAAGAGAAAAATGTAGGGCTGGGATCGGGTCGGTTAATCGGGGTTCAGGTAGTTCGGGTCGTGTACCTATAAGAACTACATAATTCCCGACCTGAAATTTTGGGTATCGGGTGCTTAAATTATAGATTTTTCTTTATTCATTTCGTTTTAAAAAAAAAAGAAAACCCGATCAGGTACTCGAATCCCTACCCATCAGGAATTAACCAGATATACCGCTCGAATTCCATTCCTGGTTAGTTAGGGTCGGGTATCCAAATATCCGAGCCCAAACGTTCACCCCTAGAAAAATGTACTATATCTCCTTGTGAAAAGTAAAGTTACATAAACCCTTATAAAATATTAATAGTTGTTAATTCTCCGTTTTTAAAATAGAAGTTCATACAACCTAAGTGCATCTAATAATGTATATTTCACATTTTTTCTTGTAAAATATGATCATATTTATAAATACAATTTCATTTAGTTCACATATTAAATGTATTGATGGCATAAAATGTTATGAACTTTTGCAATTTGTCGTAATAAAATAATTGAATAAATAAAAAAATATCCACAAACGAATAATAAAACGAAATAGGATAGTTATCTCTCTCAAATGAAAAATAATTTATTTTTTGCATAATTACAAATTTTTA
The DNA here is from genome assembly GCA_907163345.1 of Haberlea rhodopensis. NCBI lineage: Eukaryota > Viridiplantae > Streptophyta > Magnoliopsida > Lamiales > Gesneriaceae > Haberlea > Haberlea rhodopensis. The sequence goes on along the minus strand of CAJQUN010002449.1, from coordinate 25,625 downwards.
TCAATTTGATATAATAAAATCATCAATTTATATAAATTTGAGCAAAAAAGTTTGTCATTATAAAAAATTAATTATTTTTAATTCGAAAGATAAAGTTATTCTGCTTCATTTTATATTAGTTTTATGGATATTTGGTTTATGACGTGATTTTACTACGTCAAATACAAAAGTTATATTAACAACACAATATAATATAAGAACCGAAAGAAATAACATTTTACAATATGATATTTAGAAGTATAAAATATGAAATATCGTATGTACGTGAATTTGCAACTGCGGATTTGAGGTTCTATTAATATTTTATAAGGGTTTTACCAATTTTCCCAAAAACGACATGAATTTGTATGAAAGAGCGGCTGATCTCATCAATTTAAGTGTCTCTCTGCTTACAAGTTGACAAAATTTACATTTTCTTTTAAATCTTGAAAAGCCAATAATGCATATTTATTTTTTCTAAATACAAAACAACCGAATTTTCCCGAATCTCCGAGCTTGTCTATAAATCTGTATGATTATTGGTCATCTACTGATTTTTCATAGATCATTAGTAGGAAAAAAATACACTTTAATTTTTTGGAATCCATAGTGATGAAGGATGGATTGTTTAACAAAATGAGATATATATTGATATCACCTAAATTGCGATGTCCTGCTGATATCAATAAAGATGGTGTTCACCTCTCTCTCTTCTCCAATATTCAAAATAAAGGCAAGGGTGTCAATCAATATCCTCTGAGATCACCTGAAAGTATGAAACAACAGTGAGAAGGGGGGGCCGGAAGTTTTTCCAGCAGGTCCCCTCCGACGCTCAAGTCAGACGAGGAATACTAGAGAAAATAAATACTTGTAAGTAAAGGCAATTATGAATTAATCAGTTGATACACCAAACCTGGTATTTATAGGCAGAGACCCGAGAACTGTCATGCAACAATGACTCTTTTCGTGTTATCCAAATCTTACCCAGATATGTTAAGATCTTGTGAATACAATCAAATCCTTGATATTGCTCCGCAGATCTATGACTTACCTAGTTTAGGAGAATTAGTTTCCTTGTTGAGCACACGTATCAAGCAGGAAAGGAGAAGAGCTCGGCCGATGTGCTCGGTCCTCAAAAGAGGTCGACGAGACATTTGGCGAAGGGGCAACAGGTGAGGCCCAACAGGTCGGTCCAGACAAGGAGCCCGGAAGCGCATGCGAGGTCTTTTGAAGAAATGCAAGTAATACAAGTTGAATATCAGGTCTGCTCATGAGGTGGGTGTCTCCATATTTAGGGGTATCATATATAATATTTATAGTTATGTAGTCATAATTCAAAATCATCTAGGCTGATCAGGTTAAATAGGGCTAAATGACTTAGATATTGGGCTAAAAATATAAAATTAGAATTATTTCGTGAAACTTTTTATAAAAAAAAATTTACATGAAGCTATAATTGATTTCCTCCATGGTTGTGTCGTATATCTAACCGACGGACAGAATGGAAATATATGAAGCCACGTAACTCTATGGCTAAAAAGTTTGAAAACAACTTGACAATGACATCTGAAAATATCTGGAAAAAAATATCTTGAATTCCGTTCCCAAACAACTTGATTATTGCGTATGTGGAAAGTGTTAAGCCACGGAACTCTACATTGGCTGGAATTTTTACTTCGGGTTTTTTAATAATCTAACCACAATTTTATTATAGTTATAAAAATAACCGAGTTTTTTTTTTTTATAAAAGTAACCCAAATCGCCATCCCAGATGGCGACAATTACCAAATTTTTATTGTCGCAATCTGAGATGGCGACATAATAAAATTATTATATTTTTATTTATGTCGCCATCTGGAATGACGATATCAATAATTTTTATGATGTCGCCATCTAAGATGGAGACATTATAAAAGTTTTTTTTTATTGATGTCGCCATCTGGAATGGCGACATCCATAAAAACTTTTTTTTTATGATGTCGCCATCTAAGATGGCGACATCAATAAAAACTTTTTTTTTATGATTCGCCATCTAAGATGGCGACATCCAATAAAATTTTTTTTTTATTGATGTCGCCATCTTAGATGGCGACATCAATACCATTATAAAATATTTTTTACGTGTTGTCGGCAGAAAACGACGTAAAATATAAAAAATTATAACATTGTCACCATCTCAGATGGCGACAATAAAAAAAATTTTATTTTTTATTTTATATCGCCATTTGAGATGGCGACATTAATCAATTTTTTCATCTATTTATTCGAACGAAATCAGCTCATTTCATATATTCAGCTCATTTCATATAACTCATTTCATATCCTCCAGTTATTTGCTCCGATCAGCATATTTTAGGTACGTTGTTATATAAATAATCATATTTAACAGCATTATATATCATGTATTAATTTATGAATTTTATATTATTTTTTAAGGTATGTCAATTAAAGTTTTGTTGTATTGGGGGAGGCCAAATATTATAGATTCAGAATCTGTTAGATATGATCGTGGTCCGTCAAAAGGTATGACAATATCTCGCAATATTAATTATTTACAGTTATTGAGCGATGTTATATGATATTACTGGCATCGATCGTCACCAGTTCATTCTGAAAATATCTTGTAAATATATATTCAGTGATTTTTCGGGGATGAAACAAACAATTTTCCCCGTTGACAGCGATTACAATCTAGCATGGCTATTGGATATTGAACAAAATCATACTTTTTTGGAGATGTATATACAAACAGAACCCTGTGTGCTTATGATTTTATTACAGAAATGCCAACAACTGGTAGTGGTCCATCTGTAGTAGTTACAGAAAGACCAACTACCTCTATGATTCAAGATGATGCTCCGATAGTTGCTGACAATGTTGTTCCCGAGCCACTAGCAGACAGTTTTGTGGATTTTGGAGATAATATTCGGTCTGAACCGGAGGGAATTCCATCTGAGGATGAGTCTGCTGACGATGATAACTATGTGGGTTTCTCCCACGCAGTATGCTATCCATATCACCTGCCCACACATCCTCGGATCGATGTGAAGACTGCAATGACAAAAGATGTGTGTCGATCGGGCCTGGTTGCCTCATTTGATCCATCCTGAAATATAACACAAAAAATTAAAACATTAATCTCAACATTACAAACAATATCCGCCGACTACTTACGATCGTCACACAACGACCGTCAACAACCGCCACCCCCGCCGGGCCGCCACAGCCGCCGCCGGCCGCCACTGCGCAGGCGCCCGCCGCGGGCAGATTCATTTTTGCACGCCGCCCACCGGAACCAACATTTCAACATCAATATCGTCAAAATATTAACCCACAACACATATACTCCAATTTACATATCAAAATCAATTTAATCTAAAATTAAACAATAACAAAAATCAAACAAAAGATTCTAAAAAATATCATGATTTATCTAAAATCAAAGCATAAAAATCATAACTTAAATATAATGAGAAAAAAACATAATAAAAAATAAGAAAGAAAGAAAAGAGATTGTTTTACACAGTGATTTAACACGAGAAGAAGATTTTATGGAGAGTGAGCGTGGAATGCGTTTGAAGAGAAAACAGAAGCGGCGGCCGATGTATGAAATGAAGAGTAGGGTTTCTTATTGTGTTGATGTCGCCATCTTAGATGGCGACATCAATAAAAAAAAATTATTGATGTCGCCATCTGAGATGGCGACATAAGTTTAAAAAAAAAAAATTCTTTGATGTCGCCAACTGAGAAGGCCACATATTAAAAAAAAAATTATGATATTGTTGTCGCCATCTGAGATGGCGACATTAATAAATTTTTATTATTGTCGCCATCTCAAATGGCGACTTAGGTTACTTTTATAAAAAAAAAAATTCCGATTATTTTAATAACTATAATAAAAATTAAGGTTAATTGCTAAAAAACCCACTTCTTGAAATTTTGTTGGGTGATCAACAATCAAGCACTCTCCGGCTAGAAAATCAAACCATTTCTCTTGAATTAGGAATATCTTCCAAAAGAAAGATGCAACTTGATAAAGGGTTTTCTTGTAACAAGACAATCATCATAAATAATTCAAAAAATAATAATATATCATAGATTTTAAATATATATCTCGACTGTTTTTAATCATCTAACTTTAATGGGTATCTATCCCCAATATTCACTATCACAAGCACAATAAAATCTTAATTAATGGAACAAATTTTATAGATTATTCTTAAAATATAAATCCCATTCTATTCAATTAAATTTCCGTGTTCATTTTATTTCAAATGGAAAAATAAAAATATATATTTTTTTTTTAAATTAATTTTACCCCACTTGATCACATACTCTCTACAATGAACCGACACTGACACAATGACACTGTCACGACACGACACGGACACGACGACATGGATATTTAAAATTTTAATATACGACACGGCTTGTGACACGCATGTATATATTTGTATATTATACATGTACTATATTACAAATACTAAAAGTTACATTTTTTAAATTCTAAAACCATGTAAAAGCAACAAAATATTCTTATTAAATTCAAGAAACATATAATAAATGCATATAACTGAAATCATCATAGTACCACTCATACTAATATCAAATGCATAGAACTTCAATTAACACATAGTTTAACAAGCACGTCCAAAAAGATAACCAAAATATTTTACCAAATTCAAAATACATAAATAAATGCATGTAACTAAATCATCATATTATCGCACATACTAACACCAAATATAATTACTTCAATTAACATATTTACATAACACGTCAAATTTCATTTTAGCCAAAAACTTTTTAAATTGTAAATTAGCCCCGAAAGTGTCTTTTCTATGTTGGACACGCACATCATCCTCATCCAACACGGGTGTCCGATTTTGAGGGAAGTGTCCGATTTTATTTTCAAAAAAAATTAAGAACACACCATGTGACGTGTCCGACACGTGTTCGAGTAGTGTCGATGCCCGATAAATGTCCAACACCACACCGAGTGATTCTTAGGAGTGACAGTGCATCATAGCCTATTCTTCTACAAAAAAATACCATTATCTTTGATGTCTTACTCACTTCCTTTTAATTTTTGTTTTTTTATCATTATTACAACTACAATTTTGGTGGAGGTGAAAGAGTCGATCCATCGCCAATGAGGGGAGGGAGCCGGGTAACAAACCATTAAGCTAGTTCTGGGTTGTCACTCAGTTCCTTTTATAATAACACATATAAATATTTCTATCAATCTTACTAAGTTGGCTACAACTTGATTAGCTCTATGATTTCGGATTTGGTGTAAGAAATGTTGTATATAAATCTGGTTAACAGATAAAATGAGTGGTAAACAAATAGAATAACAGAGAAAATGGCGAGACGCATAAAGTGAAATGTTTATAAAGGTTCAAGGTGTTAGAGTTCCTCAATGTTTTCTTTTCCACCCGGCTATAAAAGAACTAGAAAACTGTACGTTATGGAAACCCTTTATATATCTTGTAAATCCTAATATTATGCAATAACTTACTTTACTCATATTTTTATATAAACTTGTGTACTTCCCCACATTTGTAGAGCATAATCTAAACTTGTGTGCTCCTAATCACTCAAATTTCGTAGAATATATATATTATACAAGTTTTTATTGGCATTGCCCAATGTGTGATGTCAGGTACCAGCATGCTAATCTTTTTCTTAATTTGATGATCGAAAATAACATTCAAATGACTGACTTTAACAATCCTTTTTTTAAAAAAACTATCATACTACTTTAATTGAATGAGAAAAAATAATAAAATGACTGACTCTAACCTTTTTCTTAAAAAAATGATGCACATCTCACTATAAACTGAAAAAAAATATTATTTGAAGTTGTGTGCATCAACAACTGATTAAGATATTTTTTTCTAGTCGATTCAGACCAAATCCGCGCATCAACAAAAAAAATTAAAACGAACATACTACTGTAATTGAATGGAAAAATAATCAAATGACTGACTTTAACTTTGTTTTAAAAACATGATGTCCACCTTACTATAAACTGAAAAAGATTAATATATGAAGTTGTGCGCATCAATAACCGACTAAGATTTTTTTTCTAGTCGGTTCAGGTCAAACACGCGCATCAGCAAAAATAATTTTGAAAAAAAAAATTAAAAGAAAAAAAATTGTACTAAATAGTGAATTACTATTCATTACATAGTACTATTCATAACTCTTTGTAATGATAATAAATTCCTATTCATTACATTGATACTATTAGTAACTCTTTGACACTTATTTATATAGTTGTTATTATTATAATTATAATAATACAACGAAAAATAATACAAGGAATTATTAAACTTGATTAAAAGGATTTTTCACTGCAAGGCTCCATATAACTTATCCTCTCTATATGTAGAAACCCCCAATTTTGAAAAAATTTTCTTAGATCAGATATTCTCCAAAAACCTCAAAGTATCCTTTATTATGGTTGAGTTCTTGTCACCCTGATGATAGATCCAATGACCAGACTTTAAAAAAAAAAAAAAATTCATATGAACCAATGGTGGCCATTGGATCTGCAGTTGAATAATAACACATTGTAGTATCTCATCATAATATATTGCTCGGCATGACTGCCTTATAATGTGAATATTATCTTGTGACTTAATCTATTGAAAAAAGTCAACCATGTTTTAGGCAGATATTTTTTCTTATCTTGGCCGATGGATCTTTGATTATGTCCAAATATATTGAGTGCACGACATGATAATCTATTGAATAAGTTCGACGATTGAAACTTTCAACTTTAATCTTAAATTCAGACTCAGTAAAGTTCTGACTTCTATCCAATATTCAATTAGCAAGGTTAGAATATTATCTTAAACTAGCAATTCTAAGTTTTAACCATGTCGTCTAACATTTGATCTGGTATTACCTAAGTATGCCTAATCACATGTGCATAATATATTATCAGAAGAAACTCCTAGAAAATGAAGGTATGGACTATGGTACTGCCACATATCTTAGTTTTAGACAGATGCTTTATTCCTTCTTATCCTGAATTTCAAAGCAAATTCAATAAAAATAAGATGTTTCTCATCCACAAAAGTGCAGTGTCTTCATCAACAAAGACGAGTGAGAAACAATCAACACTTGTGGGGTTTGGCTGAGTCATAACAAAAGAAAGCCACACAAAGACAGACGATCAAGCAAGCAGGGCAGACGCTCCAACTAATTTGCATTCACTCCTTTTTGTGGATTAGATGGATTATATTGAAAACCGTGGGGGAAAAAACTGAAGAACAGATGATGTTGACTCGACGCTGTAAATACACAAAATGCTTTGTAAAATATTAGCGCAACAACACTGCTAAACTGATTCAAGAATTTTCATACATAAGTAACTGATCAATACCTGCATATCTACCCCCTATTTGAGGCATCCAATTCAGCTACATCAAACACTCATTCATACACTGAGTTTAGGACATCATTGTTCAGATTAACCGAAATAGAGTTGTAAGATTAAGATAAACACAAGAAGAAAGCATGCACTGAGAAATGAAGTTTAATAACAAGGAATCACTGCTATATGCACTTGTAAATTAGGTAAAATTGGACCCTTCAAAAATTATACCACAATAGGTTACCTCACGCATCTTTACTAAAATAGCCATGCGGATAGCAAAAGTTGCCAAATCACTCAAACTACAACTACAATACTGCTAAGTTAGCATAATCTACTTTCATTTTTACAACTTACTGCTGTTGTGCATGTATATAATAAGTTGTGTTAAAGTTGAAGTAAATGATAGATGAAGTACTCTTAAAAGATATATAATGCAAGTTGGATTCATCAACCTTGATCACCACCAAATACTTTCCTCAATTTTCAAAACAGAGTCTATTTCAAATATGTTTGCACTTAGCGTTCTTTCTAATAAAAGATTCTTTCCCCTGGTAAGATAAAAAAAGCCTAAGCGCGTTCAAAAAAAGCCTTTAAATGGTACAGCGACTTGTTTTGATTTCTTGCGCTTTTTCTTCCAAGATAGAGCCCACCAAAATTGTCTAAGCCAAGAACCTAGAGAACAGATTATCTTCATAAATAAACACCAGCAGCCTTCATACATTATTCCTACATTTCTTAATTTTCAAAGAAAGCATGGCTTTAACGCTTCGTTCTTCAACTTCTTTCATCAATCTAAATGATAACAGGAATTGTAAAATTCCTAATGACTTATCTAGCGTAGTTGGCTTCCCCCAAATCAAGCCACTTTCCAGTTGCGGGTGAAGAATTCGACAAAAGAAGCTCAATTTTCACCGGTGGAAAGAACATCCTCGTTTTCAGAAGAGAGAGAGAAAAAGTGAGCAAAGAGAAAAACTACATGGAATGGCAAGTTTTCACAGCCATGATGGTTCAAGGGTACCTGTTTTCGTGATGCTGCCGCTTGATACTGTGTCTGTTGGGGGAATTTGAACAAACCAAGAGCTATGTTCGCTAGTTTAATGGCTTTGAAGAGCGCTGGAGTCGAAGGAGTGATGGTCGACGCATGGTGGGGATTGGTGGAGAAAGATGGACCTATGCAATACAATTGGGAAGGCTATGCAGAGCTCGTAAATATGGTAGGAAAGCTCGGCTTGAAGCTTCAAGTTGTCATGTCTTTCATCAGTGTGGAGGAAATGTTGGAGACTCTTGCAGGTAAATTACAACACAATGGTTCTCTCCTGTTTAACTGCTTTAAAAATACATGCGATCTTTAACAACCAGCCATCAAGATTCAAACTGGATACATTTAGATAGGAAAATTATATCAATTGTTATGTATAACTGCATAGTTTTATCATTTAGTTCTAGTACGAAACCAGTTTTTAATGCTAATTTAGAATCATTCACAAAGATACTAGAGTTCCCTGACCACATGATTCAATCAACATGATATTAGAGTTCATCCAACTAGACTCTTTCAGATGTCATAGTTAAAACTTTATATTGACTTTTTCTATACTTAAACTATAATTTCTTGCAACTTCTGTCATTATACATGTCTTTTGTTCTTTAGATGGTAGGTGTCGCAGCTGCTATTCATATGTCATATTTGTTGTAAAACGTAGCATTCAAACCATTCTTCTATTTGCAGCGTTCCCCTACCCCCATGGGTGCTCGAAGAGAGAGATTAGCAAGAATCCTAATCTTGTCTATACGGACAGATCAGGTCGGCGCAACCCTGAGTATATATCCTTAGGTTGCGACTCACTACCGGTTCTTAGAGGAAGGACACCACTTCAGGTCTATTCTGACTATATGAGAAGTTTTAGAGAAAGATTCAAGGACTACCTAGGAGGAGTTATTGCGGTACAGCTTCTATTTTTCTAACATATCTTTAACTTTAACAATATTGAGACAGATTTGCATCTTTAACAGCATTCTATAAGTTTCTAGGCAGGGAATGTATTAGCACCATCACCACCTTCAAATAAAGTATTTTCTAAATTTAGTAACACTGACGTAATACATGCAAATGAGAAACCAAAAGAATAAAGACACGAACAAAAGGGGAGAAAGGGGAGAATAAAGGGAGAACTTCTATTCTCTGTTTCTTAATATATTTCATCATAATGAACTTCCAACCATATTCAACCAGAGAAGATTTAAAAGTTCGTAGCAATTTTGTACAGTTAGTAACGATAAAATGTGGGAATTGATGCATCATGGCCAGTAAATGAAACTGAAATCATTATCGACGATCCTTTTATCGTATTAAAAACACCAAATATTATAATGATTAACCAATTAATTAACTATTTGAACCAAGATAATATTTTAGCAATCTGGCGGATTAATGCAATTTATTAGTACTAAATACGTATAAACTTTTCGATTATCTATTAATTCTATTCTAGCTTGACCCAAATGGCCAAGATCAAGAAGATATATATAAAATGTAAAATTATCATTAAGAGGGAACACGCAGACACGGTGGAAAGAGTTAAACGTGAATGATGAACAGGATTATGCCATTATTCGAATATACGTTTACATTCATTTCTACATGATCAGAATGTTGGACAACTCTAGTTTCATGCGCATGAAAAATATCTCATGTTTAAGACCCACGACGTACTCATTTCATCATCTAACTCACTCCGAACAAAAAGCATCTCGCATTGACAATTCAAATTTGTTACTCATAATGCAGGAGATTCAAGTGGGGATGGGACCATGTGGAGAGCTAAGATATCCATCTTATCCAGAAAGCAATGGTACCTGGAGATTCCCAGGAATGGGGAATTCCAATGCTATGACATGGTAACTCACGAAACCATAAATAAAAAAATTAGATTCTCCTTGTTTATGCATCTGCTTGCTTAATTCGTTTTCCGTGAAACAGTACATGAAAGCTTCACTAGCAGCAACAGCAGAGGCAATTGGGAAAGATGACTGGGGACAAGGAGGGCCACATGATTCCGGCCAATATAACCAGTTCCCAGAAGACACTGGATTTTTTCGAAGTGATGGTACATGGAAAAGTGAATATGGGCAATTTTTCTTAGAATGGTATTCTGGGAAGCTACTTGAGCATGGGAGAAAATTCTTACAGCAGCAGAAAGTATATTTAAAGGAACTGGAGCCAAAATTTCAGGAAAAGTAGCTGGAATTCATTGGAGTTACAAAACAAGATCACATGCAGCGGAACTAACAGCAGGATACTACAACACCAGAAACAGAGATGGTTACCTACCGATAGCAAGAATGATGGGTAAACATGGGGTTGTGCTTAACTTTACGTGTATGGAAATGAGAGATGGAGAACAGCCAGGGGAAGCTAGCTGCTCACCAGAAGGTCTAGTTAGACAAGTCAAGGCAGCAACCAAAACAGCTAGAATAGAACTTGCTGGAGAAAATGCACTAGAGAGGTATGATTTGGGAGCTTACTCGCAAGTAGTGGCAACAAGTATACCAGATTCAGGACATGGACTGAGTGCATTTACATATTTAAGAATGAACAAGCATTTATTTGAGGCAGAAAACTGGAGAAATTTCGTTGGATTTGTAAAAAGCATGTCAGAAGGTGGCCGGAAACGAGACTTCCGGAGAGTGATACAATTGGAACAGACCTGTACGTCGGACTTATCAAACAGAACAACGAGAGAAAGATAGAGGAAGCAGCCCTGGTATAAAGAATGCACGTGCATGTGCATAAATGAGTGCTCCATTCTAATTACATGAAAGAAATATGATGGAGCCACAAAGAAATATAGAACACAAGATACATAATATTTGCTCCAGCCAAAGCCACAGATACCGAAAATAAATGAAGGCGATATCTTCAGGGCAAGAAAAAAAAGAGAATGTACATGAGAATATTCCCAACTCTACTATCAACGGTTTCCAAGACAGCCAGAAATTTAGCAACACATATCAGATGCAAGGATCAAATACTTATGTTCTTTTCCATTAAAAAAACTTCTTTAATATCTTTCCTGCCTATTTGTTGGCATCCAACATATTATAGTTTCAAATTTCATTTTTGTAACAAATGATACTAAAATATATTTTGATATACTTGTGATCCTCATGCCACGACCCGATAATCTCTGTGCATTCAGATGTCATATAAAAGGCCAGCACACTACACGCGTACAGATTTGATTTCATATCGGTAGTTTGAAAGGAGGCAGCAGCAGTGGTAACATAAATAAGTAAAAAAGTAATCATGAGATTGCACCAGGAAAAATACAAGTCATACCACGTGATGGATATACAGCTTCTCGATTCAAGCATCAAATTGCCAATATAAAATTTCTTCTGTAATTCACAATTTATTTATCCATAATCATACAATCAGGTCTCAGAGGCAATATAAAGAACCTAGGAACAAGAAACATATCCCGTAATGGCATTTCCTGTCATATCAGGTATATGATTCAGTACCAAAGTAACTGTTTTAGTGCTAAAATGACAATAGCCAGATACCCAAAGACGCATTTAAGAAGAGAAGAAAAATCTATTGCATAGAAGGGGCGAGAGTTGGGAATTGTCAAAGGCTCGTAATACAATTACAAGACATTGATTCAAAGTAAAATGAGATGCATAAATAGTAGATATTTGAAAATCTTATCAATATAGATCTAATGAATAATCCTTCGTATACTGTTGCATTAGTTAAAAAAGATGTGACACCAACTTTGGTTTCAAATGCTTCCGAAGGCATGAAATATGTTTGAAAAACTTAATTCCCAGTCCCCCCTTGGACACTTCAAAAAAAGGAAAAAAAAAAAAAAATAGTGTCCAAAAAGGAAAAAAAAATAATGAAAGAAAGAGAAGAAAGGAAGGGGGGGGTGGGGGGGGGTGGGTGGGTGTGTGTTGTGTGTGTGTGTGTGGTGTGTGGAGGATGTAGACTCGCATGAGGCCATATCAATCTCTTTGCAGTCCATTTTCACAAAGGACATAAAGATGAAAGAAATTAATGTAATCCATAAAAGGCTGCAATGTTAAAAGCGTCCCAATTAGCATTCAAAATTATCGATCATGTAGAAGTTCAAATGATATATCCTGCATTAATAACAGAGAGAAATAACAAGAAAGGAGAGCTACAATGAGAAATAGTGCACGTATCAAAGACAAGTGGCGCTTTGGGAAAAAGTGACTTGAGTTTTTTCCTGTTGTATTGGAGTTATTTTATGTTGTATAAATGATATTAACTAACTCATGGGTACGAAATCCTGTTGTACAGACTTATAGAGGGGGTTTAATCTCAAAAGGAAGAAGAACGTTACTGACACTACTAACAATAGAGAATTCCCACATATTTTTCTCCAACGGAATTTTACTGCCACAAATTTAGTATAGCTTAACAACATGAAATCCATAGGGAATATAGAAAGAGATGAAATACATGCTTCCTATGGGCATCACAGTAGAGCCTTTTATCCAATCCCGAGTACCTTCAGTTGCTGAATATGATTGAGTTCCAGTAAGAAATCAAGAAGCTTCATTATCCCCAATCCATTTGATGTTGCTCATTGGCAACTGCAAATGTATTAAAATAAACTTTAATTCGTCAAGAATCTCAACATCCAAAGTTAGAAACTCTGATCATAACAAGACATGATTTAGAGGTGCTGAGGTGGAGGCTGAGGATCAGAATTTGAGCGGCGGAGGGTTTCAATCAAACCCCCAAGCTCCTTGCGAGCGGACTCTCTACCGAACATAAATCCATACCTGAAATAAACAGATTAGTATAAATCGACAGGAAATATACATGAACAGGTGAGAGAGAAAATGAGCACCAGAGAGACACGGCGGAGAAGACGCCGGCAATTCCTACTGTCTGTAGCAGAGTGAAGCTCTTCTGCATTTTCTGATACTGAAAATCAACGGGGATTAATAATTAGATAGGGGAAGAGTAAAATTTAGGGCAAAGTATGAAGTTGGCCTGGGTTAATAGATCTGAATTTAAATTCGTGTTTTTTAAAATAGCTAAATAGTTTTAAAAATAGTTTTTTATAATTTAAAAATTCTAAAATACCTTTTTTAATTAAATAATACTATTTTTAAAAATATAGATTTAAAATAGAATACTTTCTCTTTTAATTATCACTCTTAAGTCATTCCAGTCAAAATTTCAAAATATAACACGATAATCTACTCACAATATAAATTGCAGTTATCTAAAGGATTTCCTAGTCGATACAAAGAACTAACTTAAATTTTGCTTAAATTTAGTTTTTAATTTTATGATTTATTATAAATCTTTAAAGAACTTCAAAATTTCTCGAATTTTATTTTTCTTTACTTGTACAGTAAGTAATGGCATATACATCTATGTGAAAATCCAAAAAAGTATAAACTATATGAATAAAATTAATGAAACCCTATACTTTAAAAAATCTGGCATACTTGCCCCATATGCATAGAGTTTTACACTTGATTTTTAAAAATACTAGGATTTCAAATATTATTTATTACATATCGACCTTATTTTTTGAATTTTCACAAGTACGCAAAATATAATTTTTTTAACTAGAATGCTAACCGCTATGTGGTACACCTCGATGCAAGACCAATGGGTTTAATCAAAAGCAATACCTTTATTATGAAGGTTTAACCTTTTAATAAGGAATAACTTTTTACTTCTTATATTTTTTAAAAATAATATAAATAATATGAATATTTATTTTAATATATTTTTGTTAAATAGTTTTTTTTAAATAATTGTATTTATTATCTTTTAAACCAAGTACAATAAATACATAAACAAATATTTTACGTGCATAATAATTACAATTCTCAACGAGACCACATAAATTTCCAACACCTTCCTCCCAAAGCATCGACATAATTTTTAAAATATGGATTTAAGATGTGTTAGAATCCTTAATTTCTCTTCATTCTATACAATCCACTAGCATGGTCTTCATATAATCCATTAGATAATCCTTCTAGAGTTTATAAAAATATTGTAAGAAGTATTCGACTTTGATGAAATAAACAATTTATAAACATGTAGAAATTAATTGTTAAAAATTTACAATCAAATACAACTCTATATAATTGAGAAATAAGATATGAAAACACACAAACAAAAAGATCAAAAATGAAAGAAATGTAGAGAAATGAGATTAGTTTGAGAAAAATCCTTTAGAATTGGGAGATAATCCAATGAGATTAATGGTGGGAGAATAAAATAGGATGAGAGAAATTGATGTGAGAGAAAAAAATATGGTTTAAAGGATATAATTGAAACTTAAACATAATTAAAAGGCCAATTTGATAAATAAAAAAAAAACAATAATAATAATAACCTAAACAAAGGCTAAAATTGATTATAGCACTTCCATGAAGGTCATTTTGGAAAATGTCTCATTAAATTATAGATACAAGTAATGTCATATATCTCATAATAATAATCTATAATTATTGCTTGTAATTTATGTCATATTATTGTAAAAATAATTGATGAAAATTTAATTTTACCACCTTCTCAACTAAATTAAATTTTGACACAGTATTTATTTTTGAAATATTTAGAATAATAATCAAACACTAAAAAAGGCAAAATAAATAAATTAAAATATACCATTACCAAGCCCAACACAACCGTGGTCGATCTAGAGTTCGAGTTTGATTCAACACTCTAAAGAGCATATATCATAGATTGAGCTTGGCTCAAACCAATGTTTAAGCATGAGCTAGTTTTTTAGATTCAAATGGAATATCAAATAATTTCGAACTTTACTTGTTTGTGGATGTTTTACTATAGAACATAGATTTCTTTTAATATAAAACCCTACCTAGATTATTTATTGTAGTTGTTAGAACAGACCACTGAATGTATAAGTGCGGAATGGTCTGTTTTTATAAAAGAGTTGATTAAGAAACAGATTTCTTTCACTAATCCGAAAGAAATCACAAGGGATTAAATTTTACAAGGAGTGTTCATTCACCCCCCTCTAAACACTCCGGACCGATCCTAACATAGTGTTTTTCGCTTACTATTACAACGAATACCTGTTAATTGCACATTATATGTAGGTATATTTATTGATATTTTTGTGGGTTTTGACGACAACAACTATTATTACGACTTTAATATCAATGGCTTTGAGTAGGCTACATGAAATTATAACGCATCTCAACTTGACACTAACACACTTCGTGAGGATCAAAGAGGAGATTATGTGATTCCAAACTCAAGAAGTGATAAAATTGGATCCAATAGCTTGTGTGAGGATCATATAAGAGATAAGGTGGTGATGAATAAGATTGGTGATCCTTACAATCCAACCAACACATTTCGTATGGGTGAAATAAGAGATGATGTGATTTCAAACTCAAGAAATGATAAGGTTGGCACCAACAGATTCTGTGAGGATCATAGAAGGGATAAGATGATTGATGATCCTCACAATCTTTTGAATATCAGTGGGAAGAAGTTGAGCAAAGGAAGGCCAAGACCAACTAATTCAAACCAGAATATAATCCAAAAGATGAGAAGATCGGGTATCAATCCAAGAGCCTTAGACACGCCTAAAGATCCAACAATAAATCTGTCAAGATAGCTTACCTTGGCAATAGCAACAATATTGTACGGGAGTTTATCTACATTATCATATGTTTATCTTGATAATTTCATTCCTTACAAGTAGGGTTGTGCATTGTTAAATACATAGTAGGGGATTAAATAAACTGGTTCTCTTTTCATTCAATTCTTTATTCTTTATGGTACCAAAGCCATTGTGAGCACAAGAGAAACGACTGGTTTCCTTCTTCACGGCGTCTCTTTCTCTCAACATCGGTAACTTCGTTACACTCAAACTCACCCATACAAATTACCCTTATGGAGTGAATAGGTTATGGCTCTTGCTGAAAGCCAAGACCTAGTTGGTCATCTTACTAATGAAGATCATGCGCCTACCAATTCAGTACAAGTAGTCCAGATTCCAATAGAAACACAGAACCATCGCCACAAACATTGACAGAAAAATTTATCACCTGGCAAAAGTCAGATCGTCTTCTTCTTGGGTGGACCATTGTGACACTTTATGAAGAGGTTCTCGGACTCGTTGTTGGCTTAGATACAGCCCAGTTTGTATGGGCTGCTCTAAAAAATGAATATGCACAAGAGTCTCAGGAGCGCGAATTTAGGCTCAAACAACAAGCGACGACGTATCCCATAAAGATGACAATACAACCATTGGTGACACCTACGCACCTTCAAAGGTTTATGTGATAACCTTGCAGGAATTGGAGCATATATCTAATTAAGGAGAAAGTTTTTTCCCTTTTAACAAGTCTTGGTCCTCAACCTTCTCTACTACCATGTTGAAGCCTCCATTGCCATTATATTCTGAGGTAGTGTCACAAATTCAGAGTATGGATCAACGACGACACTGGTTTTCTGACAATTCTGATGCTATCGCTCATCAATTATCTTCTCCATTGGCATTTTATGGCCAGAAAACAACTTCCCCATTGTATGGAATCCGACGAGCATAAACGCAGCGGATAACTAAAAATTATCGGATTCCCACCGAGGACATATACGAATAAACGATATTGGGTTGTTGAGAGTTATACATTTGTAGCATGATGCAAAATCCTCGTAGATGAATGATGTGACTAGAAATAGACACATCTATTGCGCTTAATTGTCTACGATTTGGTATGTTTTGATGGATAATTTGATACATATGCTACCTAATCGTATATTTGTGTAAATGTAGAAGAAATCGAGCTAACAAGGGCAAATAAAGATCAAGAAAAGCTTTGGAGATGATAAGGACTCAAGGTAGATCAAGAAAAGGGCTTAATGTAATTTTGGAGAGAAGATCGATCGCCTATGGACAGAAAGTTGAGCAACAAAATATGCGGATCAGCGATCAATAGGTACAAATGAGCGATCGATCGCCAAAGTCTACTGGAGCCAAGTGATCGATCGGTACAAAAGGGGCGATCGATCGCCAAAAGAATCTGCCCGAAAGAATTAAAGCTAGCGACCGATCGCTACTTTATAGCGATCGATCGCCCGAGAGTCCGAGAAGAAAAGAAAATATGGTCTTTTTACCATCTTGGAAAGATTTTACCAAATCCTACCATAACTCGAATTGGGGACCTTAAATCAGACCATCTTTCATTATTTTAGAGACTTTGAACAATTTTTAGATTTTTAGAATAGATTTCTCTCAAACTCTTGAAGAACAACTTAAAGAACGAAGAACGAAAACGAAAGCTACGCTCCGGAATCGTGTTTTTCTTTAGTAATTCTTTCTTTTACTATTAGTTAATGCTTACTAGATTAGTTTTGATTGTTTTTAATTTAGTTATGAGTAGCTAAACATCTTGTGATTCTCGATTGAGGAAGACGATACATTGGAGTTTACGGTTCTTGTGAGAGAATAAGTTTAGATTGTTAATTTTCATTGAGTATCAATTGTTTTTCTGATTTATTGCCATGATTGTTATGTTTGATTGTTAGATTGATCACCTAGTTATTGTTCATACAATTTAACACTAAATTAGATATCAAATACGAATTTGTTTGATCCCTCTAATTTACGAAGCAACTAAGATTAATAAAATTCGGCTTGTGAGTTGTAAAATTCTTAGGAATAAACAATTGACTAAATTAAACATAGATGCTTGGATTATATTGTTTAGCTTCATCGATCTCACTAGTTCATATGCTATCATCGATTTAAATCTTAATCGCTTGTATTTTGATTGATTGTTTGATAAATGTTAAACTAGAAGTCTTTTGCTACTTAACTAAACTTAAGATGAGATAGGACTTTGATTATTGGATTAAACGTTCAACGATGAATATTGATATGAAAATTGAATCGTATGTGAAGATCGATGATCGAGATAGATAGTAAACACAAATTGTAAAGTCAACCAAAAACCGAGAATCACTCTTTTCTCATAAAGTAATTCATCTAGTTAATTTTGCATATTAGTTTAATTTGCATCATAATAGTGATTAATTGATTTCAAAAACCCATTTTTATTTTAGTTTGCTCTAGTTAACACAAAGATATAACCTTTCTCGTGGGATCGATCCCTACTCACGCTACTACATTCATTACTGTTATTAACTTGAGAGGGTTAATTTGGGCGTATGCGATAAGCGTACACCAAATTTTGGCGTCGTTGTCGGGAAAGGCGTTTACTTTTATGTTAACTTTTTTTATTTATTTTTATTTTTTTGCTACTTGGGTTTGTTAATGAGTACAGGTGAATCGTCAGATCACGGAGATAATTTTCACTACGATCCTGAAATCGAGAGACACTACATCGGAGAAGAAGAGAAACAATACTTGAGGAAGAAGAAGAGAGGAACACGATGGCTGCGAATCAAAGCTTGAGACAGTTGGTGAATCCTAACTTAGATCAATAATATCCCTGCATCACTTTCCCTACACTTGCAAATAACGTAGACTTTGCCATCTTTTCATGGTCTTGCAGGTGAGAACCCGCACAAGCATTTGATGGAATTCCACGTAGTATGCATTACTATGAAGCCAGCTGGTGTAACGGATGAGCAAATTAAACTGTGAGCATTTCATTCTCTCTAAAGGATGCTGCGAAAGATTGGCTATTCTACCTACCCTCCGGATCCATCACTACGTGGACTGATTTGCAAAGAGTCTTCCTAGAAAAGTACTTTCCAGCTTCAAGGACTAACATAAGGAAGAAAAATCTACGGTGTGAAGCAATACCACGAGGAGTCGATGCACGAGTACTGGGAACATTTTAAGAAGTTGTATGCAAGCTGCCCACAACATCAGATAAGTGAACACCTTTAAATTCAATATTTCTAGGAAGATTTACTTCCTGGTGATAGGAAATTAGTGGATGCAGCAGCGAGCGGAGGAGCTTTCATAACGAGGAGGCAATGAACTTGATGGCAAACATGGCTGCCAACTCCCAGCAATTTGGACATGTTCGCCATGGACAAATGCCAAGAAAAGAGGTAAATGTATCCAATCTAGAACAAAAACTGGTTGATTTAACATTTCTTGTGCGTAATCTTGCAGGTTGCAATGTGGGAAATATGAAGTCATCTGGAATCTGTCTGGCCGTGAACCATCCAACTGACGCATGTCCCTCACTACAAGAGACATCCACTGAGCACGTGAATGCAGCGGGAGGATTCCCAAGTCCACCACAAAGGGGCTATGACCATCCATCGAATAACTACAACCAATGTTGGAGGGACCTTGCGAACCAGGGCTATGTGAATCAACTAGTGAACCAACCTCTACCCTATAGACCGCCATATCAGAGACACCTACCACCTCCGGTGCATGTTCCTTGATAGGTTAGAGAATCTTGTTAAAGTCATTGCATAAAATGGCTTGCAATTTCAACAGGAAACGAGGGCAAGCATCCAAAGCTTGACTACGCAAATAGGGCAATTGGCGACTTCACTCAACAAGATTGAAGCGAGAATATTAAATGGACTACCTTCACAGTCAGTGGTGAACCCAAGAGAAAATGTGAGTGCCATCACTTTGAAGAAGAGTGACGATGAAGCTGAGGAGAATGTGGTATTGATGCCACCCGGACAAGAAGATGAGAAGGAAGAGAAGGACAATGATGAGCTTATGCAAGAGGAGAAACCACGAGGTAAGTTCCCTCAATTTTCTGAATATAAAATTGAACCCCCATTCCCCCTTGCATTGAAGGTGAACTGGAAGGACAAGGGCATCAAGGAACTCTACGAGACTTTCCGAAGCTGCGAGGAAACGCCCCACCATGAAGAAAGTGCCTCAATATGCTAGATTTTTTAGGAAGTTTGGAAAGCGGATAGGAGCAAAGAACGAAAAGGGTGTCCCAAGATTGAGCTAGGCGAGAATGTTTCCGCAGTCATCCAACGAAGCATTCCCACAAAGTGTAAGGACCCTGGTATGTTTTTTATCCCTTGTGTGATTGGAACCACTAGAATTGAGAAGGCAATGCTAGATTTAGGATCTTCAATTAATGTCATGCCTTACTCAATCTACACTCAACTGAAACCGGGACATTTGAAAAGAAATAATACTGTGATACAATTAGCTGATAGGTCAACGGTTATTCCTAGGGGGGATAGTAGAGGATGTACTTGTGCACGTAGAGAAGTTGGTTTCCCCGCTGATTTCTATGTCTTAGACATGGAAAATGGTGATACATCTAACCCATTATATTAGAAAGACAATTCTTGAAAACCTCTAAATTGTGATAGATGTAAATAACGGCATGTTAACAATGAAGTTTAATGGTAAGGTTGCAAGATTCTATATTTATGAAACCATTTAAACACATGAACAATCTGGTTATGCTATTGATATCAATGATGAAGTTGATTCTGATTTTGATAATGATGATTTGTAAGAGATGGAAAAGGTTACTGATGATCTTGAAGACAAATGAGGGTGGACTAAATCTTGTGCATAATTTGCATACTATTGCTACATTACTCATGATATTGCTGGCTCTCTCTTCTCACTCACAGGGTCGTACCGTTGAAAGGAAACACCCTCGGATCGACCACATCAATCAACAAATGATGGAGGAGGAACGAAGACTGATGATGACCTCTCCAAGAAGAGCAAGGCAAACAAATCAAAGTTTAAAGGAATAAAGAAGATATTGAGGTGGAAGAAGAAGCAAGATCGAGCGACACTGCATAAACCACCTTGATCAAGGACTGGCGTCGCGCCACCGACGTTAAACAGAGGCGCTGCTTGGGAGGCAACCCAAGGGGAGTTAGTTTCCCTTTCTTTTTTGTTTTTTTATTGCTTTATTAGTTAGACTTTTCTCTTTTCTTATATTTTGCCTTACATTGGGGACAATGTAAGATTTAAGTATGGGGGAGGGATTAGTGGTGTGTTATTGCTTTCCTATTAAAAAAATACAAACAAATCGCAAAATTTGAAAATTTTGAGCTCATAGTTAGTAATAAATGTATGCTTAGAATCATTAGCCATGATGAAACCTAATTGATGACATGCATGCTTTTGAACATAGGTAAATTGATAACCTTGGAACACTTTGAACTCTAATGCAAATTGTGCTTCGACTAAGTAGTTGAATATTTTGAGCACAATATTGTCATGACTTGTGAAGTGTGCATAGCTTATTGAAGATTGTGTGAACTTTGTGATAGTCTTAAAAAGTCTCTAATACATACTACAACTTTGGAATCGAAGAGGGGGGGTGGGGGTGAATGAGATTCCTTGGCTACTTAGCTTTTTAAAATGAGTTTGTAAAATAAAAATATTTTGCGCTTTGCGGAAGCCTTGAGTCAATCGATAAATAAAAGAACGAAATAAATAAATGCGTAAAGGAAAATAATGCGGTAAATAACAAAAGGATTTGTTATAGAAGTTCGGCGATGAATCTCCTACGTCTCCTTTCCCCTGTTAGATAACCTCCAACCGAGGTTCCACTAGAATAAAGATCTTGGCCTTGAGGGCTCCAAGTTAGCCACACAACAACTCTTCCCGAGTTACAACGCTCTTCCCGAGCACACTACTCTTCCCGAGTACACAAGCTCTTCCCGAGCACAATACTCTTCCGAGTATACAAAGCTCTTCCCGAGCTACCAACACTCTTCACGAGTCTTCTTGGCCTTAAGGGCTCCAAGGATAGCCACACAATTGCACCAACTAGACTTGTTGATGACTTTACAATTTTCCAACTTGCTTTGGTGTTGGAGGACCTTACAAGAAATCAAACCAAAAGCACCTTCACGGGTGTACTCACACGAAGACAAACAAGACTTACAAATGGAAACAATTACTAGCTCCAATACAACAACAATGTATGGAGTTTGTAATGCTATTCAAGAATTTAATAATCAAAACTTTGGTATAGTTTGTAGACTTGTTTCTTAGCTTCAAAATGCTCCAAAGCATCCATATTTATAGTGTAGAAGGCCTCCAAGGCTCCTACTATCGTTGCACCACAAAAGGCATGAAATCACTCCAAGATCGCCTCGGACATCGCCTCGGGCGATCACCATCGCCGCGCCCCAACGGTCAGCAAAAATCACGGATCGCTCAGGCGATCGCTGGATCGCTCAGGCGATCCAAGTCAAATCCCAATGCCGTAGCTTCAGCAGCCTGAAATCATGCATCACCTCAAACGATCTCCACATCGCCTCAGGCGTTCCAGCCCATCGCCTCAGGCGTTCGTGTCATCGCCTCGGGCGATCTCCTGCGCGCATGCCCGCGCCAGCCTCGGCGTCGCTTCAGTCGATGTGCTGGGGCGAAGTCCTTGTGGCTGCCATCGCCTCAGGCGTTGGTCACCATCGCCTGGGGCGATCTCGCATGCTCGCCTAGCCATCGCTTCTGTCGATGTGCGTGGAGATGCTGGCTGACACCATCGCCTGGGGCGATGATCACCATCGCCTGGGGCGATCCAGACCAGATTGAACACACTTGAAAATCATCATTCCAATCCACAATCGCTCTGTGAGCTGGAATCTGCACTGCCTCAACACCCCATGCAGTGTTGGGCGAACACTACAAGTTTTGCTTGATCAGCAAATCTGATCCTGCTTCGGGTAATCACTTAAAGCATTCACTCCATGCACATCGCTTAATGCTTCAATAAGTGAACATTGATATACACAAAGTCATCCATCAATCATTAAATACCGGTAAGGCATATACAATTAAACGCATGAATTTTGAAATGCTATCAACATCATATAATATAAATTGATAAATAATTATAATGATGATCACAATAATGAAATGTAAATATAACTCCAACCTTAATAAATGTGAGTAAACCCCCTTAACATTGCTAACACATACAAGTATCAAGTAAATAACTCTCCCCCTCAAACCATGCATGCATAAGCTCTCCCCTTAAAATATGCATGTATTAAGGTTCAAGTTTATCACAAAATTCTCCCCCTTTTGTGATAATCAAAAAGCATTAAAATTCAAATAAACATGGCATAATTAAGTTGACATATAGATTCAAATTTCACATGTTCCTCATCAAACAAGATTGAATCATATAAAGGTGAATCACAACCATGTGTTTAAGGCACTCAACAATTAAATCTAAAGTTGCAATGTGTGCATATGTTCATGCATTCATGCCAAAACAATAAAATAATCAAAACATTATAACAAATCACATAATTGCACATTTCACATAGCATATTCAAATTGAATGCAAAAAGCATATCTAGCTACTTACTATAAAAAAGATAAGCATACATCATGCACTGACAATTTTTGCTAAGGGGTTATGCATTTTACTCCAATGAATATTGAGCTTCAATATTTATTGATCACAATTGATTTGTGCCAATTAAATTTTGAATTGCTCTTTTAACATGTAAAAAGTAAATTTTACCCTTTATGACAAGAGTTAGTTCTTGTCATTGGTCCAATGCCTCTTGCTTCTTCTATGGTGGTGAACAAGACAAACTCCTCCTTTGAGTTGCTGGCCCTTCATCCTTCATCCATTTTTGTCCTACAAGACAAATTAATAATAGGAGGATCTTTGGTACCCATTTGATTTTTGGGTCCTTGATGGTTAGCTTCCTTAGGCACTTTTGGAATCCATTTCCACCTCTTATTAAGTTGGTATTGGATCCTAGCAAACCTACACTTGTTCTTGGTATGACCATTTTTGCAAACAATAGTTACAGGTAGTAGAATCATGTTTAGCTTTGGCCAACAAGCTTGAAAAAGATTTGATTTGCTTGAAAAACCAACCCGGCTTTATCAAAGCTACAACGTTGCAAGCCAAGCAATTCATTCATCTTTATACTACTTTCACTAAACTTGGCAAAAGATGTTCTTTAAATTAAGCACTTGGTTTTTCAAAATAGTATTCTTCTTCCTTCTTAGCCAAGTCTAGCTTAAGTACTTTGTGCTCTTCTTGGTTTTTCCAAGACAATCAATGAGTTCATTATAAGCATCTAATAATTCATCATAAGAGGTACTCATCATCATCCTCTTCATCTTCATTCCAAGAGCCATTAGACAAAGATTTTTGGCTTCTTCTCTTCGGAGTCGCTATCACTCCTGTAGCTATGAACGCCTTCTTCTTCCCTTTGTCCTCATTCTTCTTCCTAGGACATTTTTAGCATAATGGCCTATTTCTTGACAATTATAACAAGTTACCTCATTTTTGGATTCTTCTTGTTTGGTAGCATTGGAGGTCTTTGACTTGCATGCTTGGTGAAGAGCTTTTGAACTTCTTTGGGAACAACCTCCTCTCTTCATCATCATCATCTTCATCATCATCGGAGTGGTCTTTCCTTCCAACCAAAGCGATCCCATTTCTTTGGATCTATCCTCTCCTTTACTTCTCTCCTTGTGGCAACTTCAAGCTCATGGGTCACCAAGGTGCCATGGAGCTCATCAAGGTCATAGATGCGTTCTCCCCTTTGTTGGACTCGATGATGGCCGTCCTTTTTGCATCCCATTCCTTAGGCAAGGCTCTAAGGGCTCTCCTCCATATTTGCTTTGGAGGGTACTTCTCTCCAAGTTGGGCAAGCTCATTTATGATAAGGGTTGAGCCTCCAAACATGGAATCCACATCTTCTCCGGAATCCATCTCAAATGTCTCATATTTGAGTTGAAGGAGGTCTATCTTTGTATCCTTCACTTGGTTGGTTCCTTCATGACAAATTTTCAATTTGTCCCATATCTCCTTAGCGGTTGAGCACATTTGAAATCCGGTTGTATTCCTTCATATCTAAAGCACAATGCAAAATTAATCGCTTTAGCATTTTGAGATATTAACATCATATCCGCCTTTGTGAAGTCGTCCATTTCTTTGGGAACACTAATTCCCCAACATCCTTTAAAGGAGTATGTGGACCTTTCACAATGATTTTCCATAGATCATAATCTACGGATTGGATATATAGAGAAATTCTATTTTTCCAATACCCGTAGTTATCACCCGTGAAAAAAAGGGAGGGCGATTCGTCGATTGACCTTGAGCAAACTCATTTGATAGATTAGCCATATTAAAATTTGATTTAAAACAAAAAATCAAATGGCTCGATACCACTTGTTGGAATCGAAGAGGGGGGGTGAATGAGATTCATTGGCTACTTTAGCTTTTTTAAAATGAGTTTGTAAAAATAAAAATATTTGCGCTTTGCGGAAGCCTTGAGTAATCGATAAATAAAAAGAACGAA
>CAJQUN010002448.1:0-26586 GCA_907163345.1 Haberlea rhodopensis | reverse complement strand
TAAACATGCTAAAAAAACCAGTAGAAGTACCTCAATTAGCTCCTAAGAAGACATGCCACTCCTCCAAAAACCCTAAAACTACTACACTTCCAACATTAAGAAGATAGGTCAATTGCGAACTTCCCCGAACACGAACACAAATTTCAATTGTATCAGTCAAAGTTAAAACAATACTTAGATGATTCACATTGACTCGAAAAAGATAACATACATGCCATGGATATTCTTAACAGATCTTAGTATTGTTTAAAATTCAATGTAAGAGTCAGTCAACTGTATTGGTCCTATTTCACTGTTCACAATAGTTAGATGTTTCGCATTTTCAGTAAAGATGACAGCGTGCCATGAAGCTCGGACAAGATCTTAGTAGTTAGTATCAATTAAACTTAAAGTAAGGTTAATACGTTACCTTTTTTGAACGTGCGAGGTCGGGAAGCAGATGTACCAGACACTGAATTTATCCAAAAAAAAAAAAAAAAGAACAAAGTTGTACTGTTTGTTAAGATATTACCGACTAATCAATAAATAAAAGAAATGTAACAAACCCATCATAAAAAAAAACACCAATTCTCAGCCGATTCTCTCTATACAAACAGCTGCTTCCTTACAACTCAACTAGAATGTCACCCTTTTTCTTATTTGTAGGTTATGAGAAGAAAACAAAGGTAAAATGGAGACAGAATGTTGAGGAGTTCGTATGTTTTATGCCTTCTGGGAGAACAAACCAATTCTAAAATATATGGCATACCTTGGATCACGACGCTCCTTATCACAAATCAAAGGGTCTTTAACTCTAACAGTAACCACATATAATAACAACAACATCGATCAAGATTACAGAAACATTTTTAAACCCCAATTAACGGTTACTCGCATTCAAACCTCCCACACACAATAATGAAACTTAGAGAGTGTAATCATCTGGCTGCTATATAAATCCAGAGTTTACGAACGGGAATCTGCGCTCTGACGTGGAAGCCTAAAGATTCCAAATATATCTAATAATTCCGAAACAGAAAAAAAAAAAAGAAGCAAGACGCAAGCAGAACCAAACAAATAAAATAAGAATACAAATCAATCAGATCTCTAAAAAACGTTAAATTTCTCAGAAGTGACCAAGAACATAGATAGAAGAGATGCTAACTACGGATAAAAGCAAATTGAGAATTAGAACCCATACTCATTTGTTCGGGCGTAGAGAACTGGCGCGGCCAGTGGGCTTGCCTTGAATTTCCCTCGTCCCATTTCAGAGAGTTTTTCCAAACCAAAGAGTGACGATTCACCTCTCAGATGAGTGACGAAGCAGGAGTTAATGGCAAATCTTTTGATTCGAAAAGAAAAGGAATTGAATTGAATGGGCTCCTTAAAATGTTACGTGATAAATTGCTAAAAATACACATTTTGAAATGTTACGTGGTAAATTGCTAAAGTTGTTATTATTTGAATTCGGGTGAGTATAAAAAAAACAGCACGTTTTATGAATAAGTGACACATAATCAGGCTTTGATTTTGATCGATACCCCCAACTAGTTGGCTCTCTAGTATGTTAATTTGTAGTCTCGTTCAATTTTCTAGTATTATTTCTACAATTTTGGTTTACAACTTACAATGTAATGTATATAACTATAAGAGTTCAGTGTTTTTCTTTTCGTATTATGATTATTATTTGTGATCCATTGATTTTATAATGTCTCGGAATCATAATATATGACTCACAAATTAAAAACAGACACACAATATTTTAACATTTCTTTTCCTTAAAATACAATTTCACATCTTCCATATAACTATTACTTCAACTTGAAATGTTCACAACTCTTGAAAATACTTTTATTATTATATTATAACACAAGATGGTATATTTTAAAAATTTCACACTATTAAAATTTATAAAATGAATTTTATTATTTTCCAAAAAATAAAACCAAAGATAAACTTAAGTACCAGAAATAAAATTTCAAAAGGCACGAGATAAAAATGAGGCTCACCAGCAGTTCATTCACGCACCAAGAGGCTAACTCGTTTTAATCGCCACCGAGGAGAAGCATCTGGTAATAATACCACAATTAAATGAAAACTTATCCTATGTACAAATCAATTTGAAAAATAAAAATAAAAAATTGTATACTGTAAACCAAGGAACCTACAGCAAAATACAGGCTTAAATCCAAGAAACACACAGAGAAGTCGAGATATGCATTTCATAAAACTGTAAAAGATAATTACATGTAGTTCTGCATGTTGTCAGGCTTGAACAAATTCTCCCTACAAATTGCACCTATGTCCTAGGGTGCAAATGTAGTCTTCACCATAATAAAGTTAGCAGTCAAATTGATACTTATGGTTCCAGCCATCTATGCTAGATGTCATAAAAATAACCACTGTCACACTTTTAATGATGGTCGGGTGAAACCAACAAGATGATGGGTACTAATACTGTGCAAAAACGTTCATATTGCTTTTTCATCCCAAGTCGCCCAATCATGTCAAGTTGTGTCCCTTCGTGATGTCAACAAGATAATCTTTTGTTGCACCTCTCAAGTAATCTAGCCCTTCAACTAGACTAGCCGATCGATCTGAAGTAGAATAAATGCCTCCCTTTTCATCTTTTGATTTTCCCCTTCCCTTGACTTTCGACTGCTTTTGGTTTGGAAATTCAGCTGTCAGCCTACCCATTTGCTTTTGCAGATCAGCAACTGAGTCATTACCTAATTTTCCTTGGGACTTTTCTTCCCGTCAGCACGCTTAAGTTCCAAATCTATATAATGCGCATGCATCATACTTGTTTATTTCATATTCATAAAGTGCCATTCAAAATCCCCATTGGCTGAGGGTCCATATAATAGGATCTCTCAAAACCACTGAATTCGTTCATCACTTGTTTCCTTGATTCGTGCCAGCCCCGCCCATTATAATCTGGTATGATCGTTGTTTTCTACTCCCACTCTCGAATGCTCTTCGAGGCTTATCAAAAAAAAGCCATTCCCTCATTGTTTCACAATCCAGGACAACAACATCGAAAAGCTCTATTTTACACAAAAAAGCAGATAATTAATTAATAAGAACAGAAACATGATCACCTGTCAATTCAACCAAGATGTGGGAGCAGGCAGGCAGACAAGCAAGAGACGTAACTTACAGGTGCCATTCCAAGGGGACTTTGCAGTAGCAGCACCCTCACATTCAGGAATACCAACATCTTTTCCTTGCGCTCTCAAACTAAGAACGGCAAAAAGTAAGTTATCCTTTAAGCCTATGCCTCCAGGTCGTACAACTGGAGGCCTACCAAGATAGCATTCATCAGGTGCAAGCCGAGCATGATAAGTACTGCAATAGTCATTAGACTTTTGACTCCAGCTGGCGCTAGCGCTGGTCTGGGACAATCCCAGAGCGCACATTTTGGCCCTAGAAAGGCAGATGGTGGAGGGCTGATGTTTTGTTCATAGTCAAGAACCTGAGGGGTGCCATCCTCCCCAATGAAACAGGTGCCATTAAAACTAGGGAAATACTGTTGTTCAAGCTCTGGATGGAAATCAAACGAATAATAATCTAGTTGTGGGGGATCCGATTCATATGATTCATGCCCATATGGTCAACTCCTACAATTCCAGAATTCTGCACTGATCAACTAACTGAAAGCCTTGTTCGTGAATGCCTTTAGAGATTTCAAAACCCTGCGACAAACAAGATGTCAAAATTGGCATTTTGAAGTATTTACAACACACCAAAAAAATAATGAGAGGAACTATTTTTTACAAGCCGGTCATAAAATTTTAAGTGAAACACGGCAACAATAAAAAAATATCATACATTGACAGAAGCTCTCGTTTAAGTTTCCATGTTTATTGCATGGAGGAATTTCCCAGATGTAATCCAGGTTTATTGGAGAATAAGTACTATTATTTATATCATAGACAGCTAATGTCTAAGGAAGGAACTGCAGCATTTCAAAGCTTCAAACTCCAGCAAATATAATACAAACATCAAACACTACCTCCATTAAAGCATACATAGAAATCCAGTTAATGCTAACCATTTGCAAAAAAAAAATCAACCTTTTGAGATGTAGAATCACACACAACATTTGTGTGTCAAGCTCTGGCTCCAGCTTTGGTGCTGCTAATGCACTTGTTGCACCATCTTCCTCCTCACAAAGCTGAAGCAACCTACAAATTTCTGATGAAAAGGATCCCAGACTTCCATCCTATAAAATATTTGTCATCAAATATGTAGGTCAGTTTCGCAAATTTTTAAGAAATAACACACGAACCAGCCAAAATTACTTCACAAGTCTTCAAAACAAGACGACGACAGCATAAACAAATGCCCATTATCAAGGTGTAAGGAAGTTTGGTAAATTCTAGCGATGAAGGAATTACCTGCTGCAATGAAGAAGCTGGGGAGGCTCATTGAGCTCAGCCTTCCACTCACGAAGCATCTGATGAACTTGCTCTTCAAGCAAATTAATGTCGATAATGCGGCTCTCCTTCCTGGCCGATTGAAGATCGCTGAACATGCCTTGTAAATCATCCACGCGGTATTTGCCCGGTCCTTGAAGACCTGGTGCGATGCAGACTTGCATGCACTGCTCTTCGAACCTTTCCCCACCAAAAACAGCAGTCAAATCACAAGAAGCTGCCGAGGGAAAAAAATTCGAGCACGGAGTATTAAACCCGTAACAAATAGCAATATCAGAAGGAAAAACTTTGAAAACGAAAAGCAAATGGTTGAAAAACAAGAAACAGGCAAGTATCAAAAATAATTTCCATGCCAAAACACTTGCCCACCACACACAATGGACGCAAAGACTAAAACCAAAAAGATATCTGCACTAAAATACAAACTCACAACTCACACAATATTCAGATTATTTTCTTCACCTTCATCTTCGAGACCACTGAATTCGGATAAAGTTTTTCAACATACACGATAACAAAACCCCACAACCCCGAGTAAACATCAACCCAGGAACATAACGCAATCAACACACAAAATTCCAGAACCCAAAACCAAATACTAACATTTTACTGGACAATCGAACAAAAAACCCTAGTTCTGAAACAATCACAAAAGGGTCGTCGGAAATTCCCAATTTTGGGAATAAACAGGCGTTGATTGTGCGTGAGAGGGAGGGGGAGTTTACCTGCGGAGGTTTACCGTTGGTAGGCTGAAAGTAAACAGTGCTCTTTTTTTGATTGATTCCCTTCTTTCAATGCGTGACTGGCTTGGCCGCTAGAGGGAATGAATGTGTGCGCGTCCGTGGCTCTGAGAAAGACCAATTTATATTACATGCATTTCCTGTTTTGCCCTTGCCTATTTGGGGTTCTTATAACTAATTCGACCCTGCCGTTTTTATTTATTTAATTTACTGATTAAAAGGCCTCACCTCTAGGGATGGCAACGGGGCGGGTTTGGGACGGGTTTGGCCAATCCCAGGACCCGCCCCGCTACACATAAAACCCATACCCCGCCCGCCCCGCCCGCCCCGACACCCCCGGGTTCGGGTTTTACCCGCCCCGCCCCGCAAACATTTTTTTTTTACAAAAAAAAAAAAATTTGTAGAAATTAATTTTGAAACACAAAAATTGAGTTTTGAGATTGAATTTAATGTTTTCCTCTAGTAAATATTTATAATAAGCATCGTAAAACTATCTTTAAACTATCAAATATTATTATTTAGTTTTTTTCCATTCAAAATGTTCAACTTCTTTACCATAAACACATGAATTTTGATATGAAATTAAACAATAACACATTATTGTACAATCAAAGAAGTGAAATGTATATTAATATATAGTTTTTTAAAAAAAAAAATTTAAAAATGCATAGCGGGGCGGGTGCGGGGCGGGTTCGGCCAATCCCAGGACCCGCCCCGCCCCGCTTCCAAACCCGTTGAAAGCGGTTTGGACCCGCCCCGGCGGGTCGGGTTCAATACGGGTCCGGGTTTGGACCCGCCCCATTGCCATCCCTACTCACCTCCCATTTTATCAATATTAACGATTTTTAGCATGTGATATGTTCATATATAATTTTATGAATTTTTTTTAAAAATTTATGTGATATAAAACTATAATATAAATATGTAATTATTGTATATTTTTAAAATTCTAATACTACTTCAGCTAATATGATATAGTATTAATTAGATGAAATAAATGATTTTAGAAAATTTGCAGAAAATCAAAATATTGGAGGTAGTTACTTATATAAGAGTATTTAGGTAGAACACATAAAAATACCAAGAGGTCAAGGTGTTAATATGTGTTTGCTTTTCCTTTATAATATAATAATAATAATAATAATAAATATAGATAATATATATACTAGTTCTTTTGGGCACCACATAAGTTGTGGTGTCAGGAAATATTTAATATGGCTAAAAAAATCTCATGTGCAAAAGTAAATAACCTTAATTGTTCAGTTAAGGATAAGATTGATGAGGAGAATAATTACAGATCTAAGGCAGAGACATACGAGGGAGCACATGAACTATTCTTTGAGTTGATCGGTTGTGTTTGAATAAGCAAAACAACTAAACATATTAGTAGCTTATATGCCATGGGAAGGTTACAATAATGAAGATGCAGTACTTATTAGTGAGCGTTTAGTATATGAAGAGCGTTTAGTATATGAGATATTTATACTTCTTTTCACGTACGGAAATATGAGATTCTATCAAATAGTTATTACATACACATTGAAGGATTGGAATCTTTTTTATTTATTTATGAAAAAGTGTGTATAGAGGTACACAACCATATTCCAGTGATTTGGGGTTTCAATGTTGACAAAATCGGAACAAGTACTCATGAGCTCAAGGATGATGAAGTTTTCAGCACCTTAAAATGTTGGGCTTGACTGTATGAGGTTTACATCAGCATCGAGATCACTATGCAATGTGTCGCCTCAACCTCTTGGAGACAATGTTAGTTAGCCTTCTCACACCGGTTTCATTGTTGCTTCTCTTAAGGGCACTACCCTCAGGGGCATCATCCACCATCCATTTGGAATTTTTTTTCTCTTTTTTAAAAAAGATTCCAAATGAATAGTGATGATGCCCCTAAGGGCACTACCCTTAAGAGCATCATCAAACAAACCTCTCATACCATACACAACTTCAAATTCTTATAAAACATGTCATGATGATGCAACATAACAGACATTCCTCAAAATTCAGATGCTTAAAACAAGGAAAAAAACGAGGAAACTTCCCGTTTCAGTTTTGTAATCGTTGCTTTTGTAAAATATAATTGAATAATTATTAATTTTTTATTCAGAAAATTAATAATTAAACGAAGAAGCCTTCCCAAAAGCTAAGAGAAACCTCAACTCACACTTTTCATCAACACAACCGAAAAAGGAAACCCCCCAAATCCAGAATTCTGCTTAAAGCAGCCTTGTAGTTTTTCGTTTCTTGAAAGGGAAAAAGACAGGGAGTATATAACACTCCTTTCTTGCACTCACCGAGTCTTCCTTTATCCATAAATGCACCACCAAAAGACCGGAGAAAATCTGCCAACACCAGCTAAAAACTCCCAAGAAATGGAATTAACCTGGAAAAATCACCACACCATGATTGTAATGAACAAGAACTCCCTTTACTCGTCGACAAAACACTACCCGAAATCGAAAGAAACCTCATCCAACAAGCCATTAGCCAACGTTTGAAAGCACAGCTCACTTGGCCAACCTTCTACCGACAGGAACAGTCCTAGCTTTCCAACTCCTGTCACCAATATTCACTAACCAAGGTCTCTGCGATCCAGTTAGCCGCATCTTGACCGCATGTTTAGTATCCCTTTGTGGGTTGTCTTGTTTCTTGTTGTGTTTTACGGATAGTATCAAGGATCCGAAGGGGAGCGTCTGCTACGGTATGGCCACGTTTCGTGGTTTTTGGATCATTGATGGATCGATGAATTTACAACCTGAGGTTGCGGCAAAGTATAGGCTCAAGTTCATCGATTTCGCGCATGCGTGGATGTCGATGCTGGTTTTTGGGGCCATAGCTTTGTTTGATCAGAATGTGGTGGGCTGCTTTTACCCGAATCCTTCGGCTGAAATACAAGAGATAGTTACTGCTCTGCCTGTGGGATTGGGGTGATCTGCAGTATGTTATTCGTTGTTTTTCCCCACGACACGACGAGGAATCGGCTTCCCTGTCACGCCCAGTTAAATATAATGGTGGATCTAAGTACCATTTGTATATGTGATTAAATGGATAACACTTGTATAAGATTTGTCCGAAATATTATAGAGTAATCAATTTTTTTTAAATGATATATTTTAGTCTGTCTTTAATTCTCTACGCTGCCATTTACTAAATAACTGTATAAATAATTAAATACGTAAAATTAATGTGGTGCATATATTTTTAATTCGAGGGAAAATGCATTTAAAATATTGAAAAATTAACAAATCAATTGATAAAAATATATAGTTGTTATATGAGATAATTTAAAAATTAGAACAACGAAAATACATAAAGTAACCCAGCTTGTTATTCTACATTTCTCGGTGTATGTTTGCAATTGTTTTTTTAAAATAAATTATGTTATTTTTGCTTGAAGTTGAAAAAAATTGATTTTAAGCAAAAAATATTGGATTTGGCTATTAAAATAAAATGACAATATGAATTTCAATTAATTACAATATTGTCATCATTTAAGTTAAAGCAGCCAAAAGTATTTCATGACTTGTTTATCTGCTTCTGCTTTTATTTATTTTATAAGAAAAACAATAGCAGAAGGAAGTAAATCAAACACCCAAAATCTACGTTTTGGTCCAAAAAATAGATAAACAGTTTTAAAGACATTTGTAAACACACCCTTAATATTGTTGTAACCACTAGAAAGTTCGAAATTGATATCTTTGTGAATCTTTCTTATCCTATGTTTTAAGCCAACTAAATGTTGAATTTGTTTGAAAACAATTTATTTTCGATCCACGAATCATAAGTGGTTGATTATAATGATAATAAGAATAAGAAAATTGTACCGACCATGAATCACTGCAATGCCTTTGCACCATCTAAAAAAGTTCACAAAAAAAAAAGTTAAAATAAAATATACTCTCTGTATTATGATGTTACATATGTTTTTTCATCTATTTATTTAAAATATCCTTATCGTGTTAAATATTAAATTTATTAACTTTTACTTATTACATATTATTTATATTTAATTTAGGAGAAATTTCAAAATTATTCTCATATGATATGTGTAATCAATAGTAGTCAAACGTTTATGACTAATAAAAAATGATCTCATGTAATATATATTTAATTAAAAATGGTCTCAAGTCATTTTCAACTATGTAACCACTTTTGATAAAAACATAATGACCGTGGGACCAATTTGATTAGTCCTAAACTTTTGAAACTACTATTGATCAAACTTATATCATACGAGACTACTTTGAAATTTACCCTTTAATTTATAATAAATTTTAATTCAATATCACTTCGAGTGTCTATTTCATTGTTTACAAATTATTCAAAAAACTACTTATCAAAAGGCTTTAGAGGTCTCCATATCAAGTTTGCAAATGATCCGAGTTGGTTTACAAACTTCTTGAAATTACTTGAATCTTGTTAGATTTGTATTCGAAATTATTGAACGCTTTCAACTATACTATTTGTTGGAATTCTGTTTCGGATGTGTATTTCTAGAATAAACAAAAGCAAAGTAACAAGATGGCTCAATGAACATTTGTCGAGTCAAGATATGAAATCTATGTCCTTCAAATGATATTGCTCGTCATGATGCTCACGATTTAGCGGCAATCGTTTCCCAAGATACAACGACTATATTCGTGATAAAAACAATTCAAATCACTAATCTTTAACCACAAAGTTTTAAAAACACTCAAACATGAACAAGAGATGAACACGATGAATGTGCAGAAATTTGATTTGATCTAGTGTTTTAATATCTTCAAAATGGCTTCATTTCATTCATTGATTGTTCTATTTATACTCGACCAAGGGGCATCACCAAAAAACATCATTTGGAAGCATTAATTCACAAAGAACCATACCCAAAAGCGAAAGACACACCCTTTCAAGAAAAACTGCAGATATTTTTTCTGTACAGAAGCCGAGGCGCTCGAACGCCCGCATGCGAGCGTCGCGCCTTCCCAAAAACTAGGCAACTCTCGAGCGCTACCCATGCTGCCCGAGTTTTCCTCGGGCACCTTTTTCTCGTCCGTCTTTGCTCATTTTTCATCCATTCATATTTTTCAACTTTTTCATGCTTAATTTCAATTCATTAAGCATATTTTTCAATAATCCCCCCCAATGAATTAAATTAATGCACGAATGCAAAATGATTTCTGAATTATTCAAAAAATTTACTTATCAAAAGGCTTCAGAATTGCTTACTGAAACGTACCTCGGATCATTTTACGAGGGAAATAGTTATTTTTAAATCCAATTTGACTATCAAGTCAGCTCCCAACTACTATAAACTATCTAAAGCCAAGGAGGGTTTATCCAAGTTCACGACCCTTGGTACTTCGTTAGCCAGCCAGCTTCATGAAGGAAACAAACGATACCGGCCTCCCCCTTGTAGCTAGGGTACAATCGCTCACATCACCCTCCCCCAACAGTACAGTAATAAAAGAATAACACTGCCCTCTCAATAATCCATCGAGCTATGCTTTCTTTATGAATGAAATAAGTAGCATTATGGCCTACCTAACAACATATAGAGGCTATTATCTCACAATTCATGTGTAATGATAATTACATCTTCAAATGGTAGAAGCAAACAATAAGAGAGAAGAAGCATATAGAGTACATACACAAGTACCAACCACTGAACCTCAAGAATTCATTCTTCCACATTTGATCGAAGCCATATGAAGAGGAGCTAAAAGACAATCTTTTGTACACACCAACACTTGAACCGAAAATTAGATTACTCCTATTGCATGCCAATTAACTTAAATGGGAAAAACAACCTAATCCCATAAATCTGTATACCAAAACCCAATAGTCACAAATTAAATCGAACCCCAATACCATCAAGCCAAAATAGGTCCCCTTCAAGATTCATCAACTACATTACCAACTCGTACTCGACTAGAGACAGATTATTGTCCTCTTTGACCACAAAGTTTGCTGGTTCAGTAACTTCAACACGTCCCCATTTATCCACAGCTAGCCTCATGGACCCCTTGAACATGTCAATCTTTGAATTCCGAAGTATCACAGTATTACCTGGCTTCATCAGCTCAACTGCAAAGAAATTGAAGCTTATTATCTACATATACGAGTAAACAACATGCAGAGAGTTCATGGCTACATACACCAACAATCTAACAAATTACAGAATCAAAGAGCTAAAATAATATGAAAGGCAAACAGATAACAATCAAAGTAAATGCTTTCAAACATATTTCTGAATGATCCAACAGGAAGACCAGAGAAAAAGCAGACATGGAAAAGGAATAAGACTACAGCTTGCAGAGCATAAATCTGTGAGCTACGTCGACCCAATCTCGAGTCTTGAACAAAAGTGCTACTCCATATTGGGATAAAAAAAGAAAAGGGAGCTCTTGTAAACCAAATTCCACTATTAGATCAATAATCTTTATGCATAGGACAGCTTAAAATAGCAAGTTGACCCAGAACTAAAATATATGAGCAAATGCAAACAAAAGCGCCAAGGACGAATAAACATCTCCTCTTAATTTCAGAAACAACATTATGTAAAAAAAATAAATTTATGCTTAAATAGTCTATATCCAACAATTTTCAGACGAATTTTGAAAAAAAACTATTTAACTAGAAAATAAGAATCTGTAAGCCCATGAGAAAGTGGGGGAATGGAGGTGCACCTTGGTCGTTACGAGCAGTAAAGAGTACAGTCCCAGTATCATCCCCGACAAGGCATTCAGAGATTCTAGTATTCTGGTTCTGTGATCCACGGAATTGGGGTTCCGGGGTTTCTTGTCGAGGACAGTATTCGAATTCACCACTTTCACAATCGTTGTATGCCCAGCTGTCCCCGGTTTCAACAATTCGATTTTCACAAACACCGGTTTTCTAAGCTCAGGCTTTTCTACAGCGGCGGTTCCATTTTGCTGAGATCTTTTCGGAGGGGCCTTGGTTGCCATGACCTGAGATAAACAGAGACGGAGAAAGTGAATGAGATTTGTTATCGGGTTCTGGGCGTTGTGTGTGATTGAGAAACCCTAATTGTTGGTGGAATTTAAAAATGGGGCACTTGAAAGCGGGTACTATTTGGTGGACAACAATTCAATATAGTCTACAAAAAAAACGACAATCATTTATCGGACAGGGTCGATCCGGACCCGGTCCGAAACCGGACCGGTTAGTCCGGTCCGAAATCGGAACCGGACTAACCGAAACCGGTTCCGAACCGGTCCGGAATCGGTAAGATACCGGTCCGGATCGGTTCTACCGTTCCGGAACCGGTATCTTACCGGTTCCGGATTAAACGGATCCGGTTCCGGATTAAACGGATCCGGTTCCGGGTTGAACCGGAACCGGATCCGGATCCGTTAATTTTAAAAAAATTAATTTTTTAAATATAGATAAATATATTTGATGTTAGTTTACAAACACAAAGGCCCATTAGCTCAATTGGTTAGAGTTATAGAGTAGAAGGTGATGGTTGCGTGTTCGAATCCTCCACACAACAGTTATACCTTAATTTTTCGAAAAAAAAATTTAAAATTCTAAAATACCGGTTTCCGGGTTGGAACCGGTCCAACCAGAAATCGGTGGAACCGGAACCGGACCCGATCCGGTTCCTTACCGGATCGGACCGATTCCGTCCTTAACAGACCCGAACCGGCCGTTCCGGTCCGGATCGGACCGGGTCAAGCCAATAAGCACCCCTAATTTAAGTCTATTTCCTATTGAAATACATTAATAACTCGCGCGTCCACTGTAGCACAAAATCACTGTAGCATATGCATAAAAAACACTGTAACACGAGCACAAAAATTACCGTAGCACGTGCATTGCAAAATTTTGAATTTTTTTTGCCAAAAAGTGTTCACCACAGGCCGAAATCATTATCAAAACCAATTTTAGTACATCCAATGTCAAAATTGTGCACCAACATGTTAATAATCGTGCACCAACATGTTAAAAAGTCGTTAAATCGTGCACCCCCATTACAAAAATCGTGCACCCAACCTAGGGATGGCAATGGGACGGGTCTAAACCCGACCCATATTGAACCCGTCCCATTTGGGACGGGTCTAAACCCGATCAAACGGGTCCCAAGGCGGTCTGAACCCGGTCAACGGGTCTATTACGCGGGGCGGGTCCTGGGATTGGTCAACCCACCCCTGACCCGCCCCGTAAACAATAAATTATATATTTTTTAATCCTGCCCAGCTGCTTCACTTCACCTCTTTCTAAATTTGCCCTAGGAAATCTGATTCTTTTAAAAAAAAAAGCTCACGTCCCTCACGAGTGCTCACAGATACAAGCACACAACCCCACTGGGCCACTCCCTCCCCTTCCGTAGGCCCTCCCACACAACCCTCTCCCTCCCCTCCGTCGGTCGTCCAAGAAGCCCACTCCCTCCCCTCTGTCGGCAGTCCTCACATGGCGACTGGAAAGGTTTGCTCAATATCTCTTTAAACTGATTGTTTTTTAATAAATTTTAAAGATTTTATGCTAGAAAATCTGAGATTATTGCGTACATGTTCCATGAATATTCTCCCAATTGTTCAATAGGTTCCAGGCTTGATTTCTTCGTACATATCCCCCCTTGACATTGTATTGCGTACCAGCTAGCAGATCTTTCATTTATGGTCTTGATTCTTGAATGTTCCTTCACAGTTGACAACATTAACAGGGGCATGATATACACATTCTTTTATCTTGTAAATCTTTGTGCATTACTTGGAAAAAAACCAAACGAAACGGGTTCACGGTTTAACCCGCCGGGAAGCTGGTTTTGGCGGGGCGGGGCGGGTCTTGGATTTTTTTCCCCGAACCGGGGAGGGTCCTGGGTTTGGTTAAATCCGTCCCAGACCCGCCCGTTGCCATCCCTGACCCAGTCCCCCACACACAATTACAAAAATCAAGTGCATCACCTTGATAAAAATCGTGCATCCAATTACAAAAATTGTGCAGCAACATGTTAAAAAATCATGCACCATAATTTTTAAAATCGTGCACCCTCATTACAAAAATCAAGTGCACCACCTTTACAAAAATCGTGCACCCAATTTAAAAAATAGTGTGTGTTAAAAATCGGGCAGCATGTTAGAAAATCGTGCACCCTCATTACAAGAATCAAGTGCACAACCTTTACAAAAATCGTGCAGCATGTTAAAAAATCGGGTAGCATGTTAAAAAATAGTGCAACACAATGTTTAAAATCGTTCACCCCCATTATAAAAATCAAGTG
This sequence comes from Haberlea rhodopensis, assembly GCA_907163345.1. Taxonomy (NCBI): domain Eukaryota; kingdom Viridiplantae; phylum Streptophyta; class Magnoliopsida; order Lamiales; family Gesneriaceae; genus Haberlea; species Haberlea rhodopensis. The sequence continues at coordinate 12,190 of CAJQUN010002448.1, read as the reverse complement.
CACCACCTTCACAAAATCGTGCATCACAACGTTAAAAATCGTACACCAAAGTTTAAAAATCAAGTGCGCCACAAGCTTAGAAATCGTGCACCACAAGGTTCGAAAATCGTGCACCACAAAGTAAAAAGTCATGCACCAAAAGATTAAAAATCTAGTGCACCATAAGGTAAAAAATAGAGCACAACAAGTTAAAAAAGTACATCACAAGATTAACAAAATCGTGCACCACAAGATTACATAAATCGTACACCACAAGCTCAAAATCGTGCACCAAAGATTAAAAATCAATTCATGCATAATTAAGTGAAATTTTTTCTAGAAAATTTCTCAAACAAGAACATAAAACCCACAACATATGAGCTCAATTTGGCAATCAGTTTGGAATGAAAATTACTGTTAGCAATAAAATGGATTTTTAAAAAAATTGAGCGTAACCTATCTAAAACAAGGAATTTCAGGTTCGTCAGTGGTGCCAATAGCACTTTAGTTATTAGGTTAGATCGAGCTCGAGAAGACGTTTCTGTGGATAGGTCATAATAGGCAAAATTCCTCCTGGATCAAAAGTTATGACTGTTTTAATTTTGGCCGACAACAACACAGTTATTTTCAAAAGTTGGTGCATGATTTTTGTACATTGAGGTGCACTTGATTTTTAGCACGATGCTGTATATTGATGCACGATTTTTAATATTGTGGTGCACGATTGGACATTGATGCATTAACATTGGAAAATCGTGCACCATAATTGCGTAAAAATCGTGCACCATAATTGCATAAGATTTTTTTACCCGTGATGCATGATTGAAGAATTTCATAATTTTTACCCATGATGCACGATTTTTTTGCCCCAAAATTTCTTAAAATTTTGTCAAGTGCTGCACAATTTTGAATGTGAACCGTACTCCAAACTTCCCACATGATGCACTGTTTTTTTACGCATGCATGATTTTTTTGCCCTAAAATTCCATAATCGTGCATCACGATTGAAAAAATGATGTGAAGCACGATTTTTTAAATTTCAAAAATTATGGTGCACGGTTCAAGAATTTCAACATCAAAACATCCACTGAATTGCCCTGTAACCCGGATCTCATCTCTCCTAGCTCGACTTCTTGTGTACATTGATATGGCTACACCCACAGAACATGAAGCAGACAGAAACGAAGAATGCTAAGGATAATGAAACATTGTAAATAATAATAGCATAAAAAATTGAAATAAACAAACAAAGAAAATTGATACAATCCGCGCAAAATTATTCACTCCCGAACTCTTCTTCATCAACTTATGCTTCAAATTATTCATCAACTTCTACTTCCTCGGTAAATTTTTCGATTTATGTCGATGTCACTGAAAGATTTCTCTTCAATCGATGGCAACACTACACTTGCTTACAGAAAGCCAAACTCTAGATTCTCTGTATGCCGCGTAGACTTGTCTGGGAAATCTCGATGAAGTCATCCAGCGAGATGCCGTTGTGCTTGATGTTCTTCTTCTTCTTGCTATCGCATTCGGGTTCCTTGAGTTTTACATTCCATTTCACTGTCCATAATCGAATTTTTAGAATTTGGAAATCTGCAAAACTTGGAATTTTAATTTCATTAACTAAAGCTTCTAATTTCTTTAAACGCATACATACAAATTCGAGGCAAAATAACTGGAAATTAGGGGTTTTTGACCCATTAAAATCTGAAATTTGGGAAACACATTCGAAAATCACCAAAAATTAGGAACACTAACAAATTATTTGGGGTTGAAGATGATCTAACATGTGGTCAGCCTCATTCCAAACAGAGAAAACATCAGTCCTACGTTCTCAGGTTTATCCCTCCAACGTTGGTACTGTGTCCTCTATCGTCGGTGATGGGAGACTATCTTGGGTGTTGAAGATGATAAACTTGGGGAAATCGATTTTGGGATTTGTTTTGTATTTTTGATAGAGAATCCATTAACTATTAACCTACAAACTAATGGATAGACTGATATGGGTAAATTGTAAAAACAATAAGGATCAAATTGGACCTATTAAAATAATAGGGATTAAATTGGGTATTTAAACAAACATTGGGACCAAACACTGTATTACCCCCAAAATGTTAGATATATTAATCAACAATACCAAAACCCTCAAAGCACGCACTGAATAGCTTCATACATTGAATTGGGTGGGTTGGAGTGCTCGAGCTATCGGTGGCAGCCATGGTAATTTTCTTGTGGCTCGTTGGATGCTGGCGAAATTTTGATTCTACTTAATGCCTGTAAAATATGTTCTCTAGATGTGAAGATCAAGCTATCCCGAGAGATAAGCTCGTAAGCAATGATGGGTTTAAGTAAAGCATTTTGTCTACGTAAATGTTTGAAATTAACTGCATTAATTTGCTCGGTATTTCAAGGCTTCTTCTCCTGTGCATCATAATCTGTTATCATCAGGTGAGTTTTAGATGTGCATTGCTGACGTCTTGAAGTTCAAAGAATTGTTTGCAATGTACGGCACATTACTTTAAGCATTCAGCCCACCATGTTCTGTGCATGATTAAATGTGTTTCAAGGACGGAATGACTTGGGATGTGGTACTGTACTATCAAATAAGTGCTTTGGTTGGATTTAGGTATTTGATTGATTTCTTGTTTATGTTGGACCATTTGTATTCGGAGAAGGATCGAGTCTTCGATGTTCTTTTCAGCTATGAATTCATTATTTCTGTGATATCCATGGTGATGGAGGCCAACCTTTTAATTAGCTGGTGGAATGTTAAGTTTCTCAGGACTTAGTTTAGGTAGTCATGCCGTGTGCTTGTGTAAGGAATGTAAGAAGGAAAAATCATGCCCAGCATGAAAGGCAGATTTTAGTTTATTCTCTTATGGTTTCTTCTTTTTAGCATAACAACTTTGTACTATAACTGCATGCAAAGAACCGTTCATAATGGCGAGGCCTTGACTTGGTGGGTTACTCACATTTACAAAAACTAATTTTGGGTCTTAGACAAGCTATGGATTAACTAAGTTCCTCGATATTGTGATAGGTTGGTAATAGATCATTCTCTGACAAGCAAGACGAGACACGAAAAGAAAAGTTTTACGGGCATTTTGGCGGCATCCTAATGTTGTGGCCCCATTAAAAGTTCTAAGATCAAACAAAAAAGAACAACGCAAACAGAGGCCATCAAATCCATTTTTAAGTAATTAACTATTCAACTTAGACGTAGCTTGTACAAAAAGAAATCCAGCAATTGATGGAAGATAGAGTGCATTCAAGTTATCACATTGCTAATCCTGCATTCTTGAAGACCCTAGAGATAGTTCACTTTGGATGAAAAGTCATTGATATCCTCCAAATCTAGTAACTTCTTAGTGTCTGTTCTCAGTGAGAATCTGATGAGCTCTTGCGGCGGCGCTAATGATGTCCTGCTAAACGCCTGCGGCAACTTCTTTTAGCTTCATCAAACTCTGACAACTCATGAAACCTGCAGAACATGACAGGCACAAAACGAAGGTTAACGATTAATCTACATTTTGTCCTTCATCTTGGATTCACTCTACCTTAATCCTGCCTAAGTTGGTTTTAATGCAATGATACTCTTTGACAATTCAGATAATTGGCTTTAGGTATTTAAATGCACATAGTGAAAAGGGTACTGTAGAAATTGCAAAGTATAAGTTTCTATTTTCACCAATAATATGGCGTGAGATTAGTGGATCAGTCTCTATCATTTGATGTTGAAGCTATCACAATTTTGCAATAATGTCATTATTTTTTTATTATATATGCAGGTAAGACACTTGGGCTACGCTTAGTTCGTGGATAGGATAAGCGGGGGATGTGTAATTAGAGTGATAAGAAAATGAAAGGTGAGGATAAATAAAATACTGTGATAAATCATATGGTGTTTGGTATTTTTAAAATGATAGATTAATTTTGTATATTGTATTAAAATTACCAAAATACCCATCTCATGTGTTAACAATTTATAAAGACCAATTAACAACATATTTTTAAAATGATTAAATAATTTTAATTTAGATAAACATAAATTGAAAACTAATAATTTAGATATGCGCAAACACAATGTTGAATTATAATTCCATGAGCTCATCTCTCACTTCCTTCCCAATCACAAAGTCTCCCTCTCTCACCTCCACTTTCTTCACTTCCTGCAACACCCCCTCTTCTCCCTCAAAGAACCCGTTACCACACCCCCCATAATTTCTTATTTTTACCAGTTTTAACATATACAAATAAAAAATTAAACAAGCAAGTTGTTTTTCAAAAAAAATAAAAAAATACTACACATCAGGATATAAGCAAATATACTTTTTTAAGACAACATTAAATTTTGTTTCAAGAGCACAAATACCATTACATTCGACACTCCTATCTTCATCCTTGTTCATGTTATAGTTATTAACAACAATAAAAAAAATTTCGACAAGTATCATCTCTTACTACTGCTAAATTTTATTCTTCCAAGCTAGATTCCAAAACTCCGTATCAGATTTTCCAGTTGGTAATGAAGTGGATAGATAACCAAAGAATAGAAGATAATGATAATTGCAAAAAGGTAAAATGTCGATAAAACTAACGATAAATGGTTAACGTGAATAATAAACATCTCATTTTTGCTACATTTATTCTGCATTGCCTGCCTACCTTCCCGCCGACTAGATGTGGGAGAAAGAAAGAAATTGTGAATAAAAATGGATGGGGATGCGGCAATGAAAGAGAAGGGATGGGTAACAAAGTCATTTTCCTTTACTTCTCACCATTACTGTAGATAATAACACATCCCACCTCAGAAGAGGGTTGCCTCATCTACAACATACAGTGTTTTATCACGGGCCTGTGGTCTTCCAAAAAGCGTACCAAATGAGGGATGATGATGTATTAATTATCTATCATCTCTTAATCCCTCACATCAAACACAGCCTTGAGGGGATATTATCACTTGTCTTTTCATATTCTTGAGATGTGGCTAAGAAGGAGATTGTACTGTTTTCTCATCGAAGTCCTGATATCAATTTATATGATTGTTCATATTATGATCTGTACAAATTGACAACTTCTCTGTGGAGACCAGCTGAAATTGTCTATTGATGATTTGGTCATACACTATGGATTGGATGAGATAAGTGAGGGATGAAGTTGAAAATTATGATTCATCCCCCATTCATCAACTGTACCAAACATGATAAATCCATGCATTGATGTGTACTGAACTCACATTTTTAATGATTACTGCTTTGTGCTATACTGATGCATACCAAATCGACATCACACGTGTATATGTTAATTGGAGAAAAATGTTACATATATTAATCAACAATTACAAACCCTCAAAGCACGCACTGAATAGCTTAAATACATTGAATTGGGTGGGTTGGAGTGCTCGAGCCATTGGTGGCAGCCATGGTAAATTTTTTGCGGCTCGTTTGATGCTGGCAAAATTTTGATTCTACTTAATGCCTGTAAAATATATTCTCTAGATGTGAAGATCAAGCTATCCTGAGAGATAAGCTCGTAAGCAATGATGGGTTTAAGTAAAGCATTTTGTCTATGTAAATTATTAAATTAACCGCATTAATTTACTCGGTAGTTCAAGGCTTCTTCTCCTGTGCATCATCATCTGTTATCATCAGGTGAGCTTTAGATGTGCACTGTGTTTCAGTGAAGGAATGACTTAGGATGTGGTACAGACTGGTACTATACTATCAAATAAATGCTTTGGTTGGATTTAGGTATTTGATTGATTTCTTGTTTATGTTGGATCAGTTTGTATTCAGAGAAGGATCGAGTCTTCCACGTTCTTTTCAGGTATGAATTCGTTATTTCTGTGATATCCATGGAGGCCAACTTTTTGATTAGGTGGTGGAGTGTTAAGTTTCTTAGGACTTAGTTTCGGTTGTGGTCATGACTTAGTTTCGGTTGTGGTCATGCCGTGTGCTGTGTAACAGTGTAGGGATGTAAGAAGGAAAAATCGTACCCTGCATGAAAGGTAGATTTGAGTTTATTCTCTTGTGGTTTCTTCTTTTTAGCATATCCAATTTGTAGTATAACTGCATGCAAAGAACTGTTCATAATGGTGAGGCCTTGACTTGGTGTCGAAGGATTTTGGGGTTACTCACATTTGCAAAAACTATTTGGGTCTTAGACAAGCTTTGGATTAACTAAGTTCCTCGATATTGTGACGGGTTGGCAATAGATCATTCTCTGACAAGCAAGACATGACACGAAAAGAAAAGTTTTACGGGCAGTTTGGTGGCATCCTAATGGTTTTGTGGCCCCATTACAAGTTTAAGATCAAACAAAAAAGGACGACGCGAACAGAGGCCATCAAATCCATTTGTAAGTAATTAACCATTCAACTTAGACGTAGCTTACACTTTACAAAAAGAAATCCAGCAATTGATGGAAGATATTCAAGTTATCACATTGTGAATCCTGCATTCTTGAAGACCCTAGAGATAGTTCACTTTGGATGAAAAGTCATCGATTTCCTCCAAATATAGTTATTCTCTCAGTGAGAATCTGATGAGCTCTTGCGGCGGCGCTCATTATGCCCTGCTAAACGCCTGCGGCAACTTCTTTTTGCTTCATCAAACTCTGACAACTCATGAAACCTGCAGAACATGGCAGGCACAAAACGAAGGTTCACGATTAATCTGCATTTTGTCCTTCATCTTGGATTCACTCTACCTTAATCCTGCCTAAGTTGGGTTTCATGCAATGATACTCTTTGACAATTCAGATAATTGGCTTTAATATTTAAATGCACATAGTGAAAGGGTACTGTAGAAATTGCAAAGTAAGTTTCTATTTCACACCAATATATGGAGCGAGATTAGTGGATCAGCCTCTATCATTTAATGTTGAAGCTATCTCAATTTGCAGTAATGTCATAATTTTTTATTATATATGCAGGTAAGACACTTGAGGGGATATTATCACTTGTCTTTTCATTCTCTTGATATGTGGCTAAGAAGGAGATATATTGTACTGTTTCATCGAAGTCCTGATATCAATTTATATGCTTATTCATATTATGATCTGTACAATTTAACAACTTCTCTGTGGAGACCAGCTGAAATTGTCAAGATGATTTGTCATACACTATGGATTGTATGAGATAAGTGTGTGATGAATAGTTGAAATTTATGATTCATCCCACCTTCATCAAGTGTACCAAACATGATAAATCTATGCATTAATGATTATTGCTTGTGCTATACTGATGCATACCAAATCGACATCACATGGATTACGTGTATATGTGAAACTCAATCGTACAAAGTCTGTTCATAGCAAATTACCTTCCTAAACTGCTGTTTTTTCAGGGTTTTTCCTCAAAATTCAGAATCGTCTATTTTGTACGTCAAGGTGAGGTGATGTCTCCTTGTGTAATGCTCAGGAAAATGAATTGTTATCTTAATAAAGTCTCCCTGTAATCAATGGAATGCAATAGCCTTAACAAATCCGTGCTTCTCAGTTAATTTATTCATTATTATACAATTGCTACTTTTGATAATTTGAATGTGCTCATTCCTATTTGCTGAACAGTTATACTTGTTCAGGTCAATCTTATACCAGTAATAGTACAATCAAGAGCCCTTGCAAATTCACATGAAAACAAGAAATTAAAATCTTATAGGATTTGAACCTGCTGCACTGCTGGCAGAATCGTTGATGGAGCCCCAAATAAGAACTACTGGAGCCTTGGAATGAAATTCACAAACATTATGCCGGCGATGGTAAGGCTTGGCACCAGTCATGTCAACAGTGCAGTCTTCCACTTGACATGTCTGTTGTGTTGATCCTCCCGAGCTCGATGCCTTTCTTCCTGAGGAACTTGAGGATCTTTTTTTCTTGTTATCATCGCCGAATTCTTTATCTTCTTCACCTTCCTCATTATATCCAGGTACTTTGATCATCCTCTTTCCTTCATCTCTGCTTGCTTCCATTCCTTTTGGTGATGGAGAAGTTGGGATAAGTTGTGTTTGCCCAAGTGGAACCAGATGATTTAAATGAAGGAAAGAAGATGTTGAAACACGAAATGATATTGAAAATGAAAGCAAGAATATAATAGGACCACTGTACCATTCTCTCCCACCCCCACCACCATCCCCTTGAATGTCTAGTCTAATAATGTGTTGTAGGATTGTGAGGTTAACATGTACCAAAATTTTATAATTTGGTGGGGTTCATAAAACATTGAAACCACCCTTGGCTTTTCAGTCAAACTTAAAACTCTGCCATGATCCCATATTACTTTTTTGAGAGAGTTTATGACTGCTAATTACTTTGTCTTGGTTTCGACGGCAGCACATGAATTTCATGATCTGCTGTCCTTTGTACATTTGTGAAGAAGATTATGGTAAATTAAGGGCATGGAAATGTCATTATCTTGTGTTTGCTTTTGCTAATATTAATGTGAAAACCTGATTTCAACCACGTGAAAGAGGTGAATCAGTATAGAAATAGAAAACTAGAAACGACGGACAAAAAGGGACGGGATCCTACAGATAGATGTCTCTCTTGGAGACCTAAAGCGTCTTAAAATTGGTACTAAGAGTGGTGGCAGGTAGTCATATGATGCCAGTTTGGTGGCTAAGCTTTGCAGTTGGTACAAATTGTCTGTTAGTGTAGTCTTCTTTAACATTTGCAAATGCTCGTGTCTACTCACTTCTACTCTGTTCTGCTCTGTTGCTGGAGAGAATTTGATCCAAGTTCTTGATGAATTTTTAGCCAGTCGCACACAAATTTGTTCCGTTTCCACGATCACTAGTAATCATCAGTGCTTGCCGTTCCTGAACAATGGAACTTAGAACACATCACCACCTTCTGATACTGAACAGCACTGGGATTCAAGAGGTATGATGGTCTCTAGGACAAAGTTATCAGTTCGACTCATACTAGATGTGTTGAGTATTCACATTCGGATCATCATGATTTCACCAACTTTTCACTAATTCGGTTACTATTTCATTGTGATTTGGCTCACTTTCTAAGTGGGAAGTTTGCCTCGACTTTTTTTGGGACTGCATGGCTGGAAAGCAAAATGGTCCAACAAGAAAAGAATCATGCACCATTCTTGGACTGCACCTGGCATTCCTCCATTTGCCCCGTACAGTTATTTCTTTATGCCTAGTGCAGCCAATCGATGTGAGGTAGAGTGGGAACATTTGCTTTTGTTCTGAAACTGTTTTATCTTCATCCATAATGCATGGGTTGTACAAATCCAATTCCTTAGCAGTACATTGCTAACTATATTCCATGTCCTTTGATCCACTCTTTGTACTAGGACAGCTGTTTCGTTGTTTTCTCTAAAATTATTCTGTAGTCACATTGTGTGAACGAATATATCAGCTTAAGCTTTTGGGATGAATGGGTATACTAACAATATGCTAGGCCTCGATTCCAAATATGACCTAATTCCGAAGGATAACAAAGGAAACTCAATTTACAAAACTCTCGCTATGCAAATAGTCCGGGAAAGTGTTGGGCCACTTTAGGCCTAATATAGGTAGCCTTTCTAGTTTTACTTATCAATAATTATGCTTTTGGGATGAATTGATAAATTAACGAAAATACATGGTAAAGTGGAAAGATGTCATCTTGTCAATATGTGGGCTTTTTATATGTATTCTAAATCGTTGTGCTTTTATACTAAATATTTTTTTGTATTCTCCGTGAAATGGGGTTAATACATGAATAGGACATGTTTTAATATGAGGTATATACTACTTTGCTCAATATTACATTATAAGAAACCAATACGATTTACTACAACTTTGTCATGTGTGTCAATTCGTTCTTCCTTATTTTGTTATCATATATTGTCATGAATGCCCATGACATACCCAGGGACATGGTGTAAAATGCTTTATGGCTCCGTTTGGATAGAAGAATGTGATGGATTTGAATTTCAAATCCTGAATAGAAATGCATTCAAATTGTTTGACGAATTCTGAAATCCATGGATTTCAGATAATCATCTTCAATGTAAGAATTTTTTTAATAATAACAAGATATTTCAAATTCTTAGTTTTTGAAATCATTTCAAATCCGCTCGTGAAATGAAATCCTTCATAACTTAAATGAACATTTAGCATTTTGAGATGTTTTTGGTGGTCGTACAATCTGATCGCTGCCTCAGCTTATACGTTGGGCTGAGTTAGAGATGAACAGATCCATTTTGGGTCCATATTGTCTGTGTTGGGCTTATCCAACCTTGACCCAATCCAATATAAATGGGTCCATTTGATACCTACCCGGGTTCGACAGAGCAAATTGTTAATTGCTTGTTATCCGCGATAAATAAACACATGAATCCTGCGACCCCAAAAATCAAGCACTTTAGTAAGAAGCATTAATAATTATTACTTAGCCAAAGCCACACGAAATATTTAGGAATTCTTGAAAATTAACATGATAATTACCAAAGAGTCATGAAGGAAAACAATCGTAGCTAAGCTAGGTTCGACCAAGTATCAACATATGATGTGTAGGACTATGCGATGTATACCAAAACAAATAATTGGAAAGACTCAAGTTTGAGTCTTACGAGTTTTGATAAAAAATTTTACGTAAGACGTGCTTTTATATATATATATATTAATATTTTAGAAGAAATATTAGTACACTCCACTACCAAAACCGCGTAATGGTCGACAACTTTTGTAAGGAAAAAGACGTGGAATTTTGTTGTCTTTCTTTATTATAATAAAATGGCCCAACATCCGTGTAAACATTAGTTTGCATTATTTAAACTTGTTTGGATCTATTTGTTTTATGTACACTTCCCGACTTCCGCCTTCCGGTACGTAAATTCGCCCCTCTCATGTGGCTTCGGGGTGCTGCAGTGAACAGTTGTTTATACGAGTGAGCTATTTTTTTTAAAAAAGAAAAAATAATTCGCCCCTCTCATGTGACTTCGAGGACGATCGAAGAAGACATGTCTCGAAGTTATACGCAAAGATTTGGATTGCAAAGGGATTACAGAAGATATGTTTACTGATAGAAGCGTTTGGAGAAGACTGACGCATGTGTCTGACCCGACTTGATTCTCTCTATTATTTATATAACGTACCCCAATTCATTGGATTAAAGACTTAGTTGTTGTTGTTTTTAGTAGTTGAATTACCTCCATTAAAGTAGTTGATATTCTTTATATTTAAAAAACGACATATTATTCCCTTAATACTACCGGGAATTACTAAATGGATAGACTTCAAAGTAATTGATTGATAGTTCAACGTAGAATAAGAGTAATGTCCTTGTGCTATATCTAAGGGTCTAAATTTGATTGGGTCAACTTTAAACCTTTGGATATATAGTTAGAGTAATACACTCATGCTGCGGTCTCATATCCAGTAATTGATGTATCACAAAAGTTACAAACACAACTTAAACTTGAGCTATTTGGAAGAATAGTTTGAAGTTGGATATTACCCGTCGGTACTTATAGTACAAGCTTATTAATTCGATTATGCATGTCTCAGTTGCATATTCAAAGTGAAATGTAAGTATCACAGTAACTCTTTTCCTTGCATGCAAAGTTTTGTGTCCATAGCTTTGCTGATTTTCAAATGTAATGTATCCAACATTGACATAAAATATTTGCTACTAAGCATATTTTCAATATTTCAATCGAAATATATGTATCGTTCTCATCCATGCTTGACCAAATTTTATTATTTTTTAAACCATATATAACCCTACTTATATTTTGAACTAATAAAAAGCCAGAAACGAGCCTTGTGCATTAGCCGGATGGTAAAGACTGATATCATTTTTTGGGACAACTCGGGTTCGAGTCCGGGCAGTGGCCCGAAAAGCCAGCAAGCCATATCTTTGATTTGCACACTAACTCAATCACACATTATGTCCAACGATTAAAGAGACAAAGCAGTTAAACGCACCTTAAATATAATCTTTTCATGGAGTTGTAAGAACAATTATAAGTTCATAACATAACCCAACTCTTCAAATCTTTTTATAATAAAGTTTAAAGCACACTACTCCATTATACATGCATCTGTACTATTATCTTACTTTTGTTTACATTATATAAACATAGGACTCGGAGATATCTGTTTACAGAAACTCAGAAAGATGAAAGAAAATCTATAGATTTATTTGTTTATGTTTTTGTGCTGTAGAAATTCGAAAATACATTGCATGGCAATAAAACTTATTG